>CABPRJ010002421.1:6167-261493 GCA_902439185.1 Cinara cedri
AGTAAGTCAAAATATGAAAACATACAGGGAAATCACCAAAGATTTACTTTTAGATAAAGTAGCAAACTCCTTACAAGATTCTTCAAGTTGTCATTCTCCTACAAAAAAGAAAAGAAATGTTGATAATTCAATGATGAAAACAAATGATTTAACTGAACACATAAATTATAATAAAAGTTCATCCGAGGTTAAGAAGAAGAAAAAGACTAAACTTAATGAGGATGTTATAACAGATGACCTAGTAAGTCAAAATATGAAAACATACAGGGAAATCACCAAAGATTTACTTTTAGATAAAGTAGCGAATTCTTTACAAGATTCTTCAAGTTGTCATTTTCCTACAAAAAAGAAAAGAAATGTTGATAATTCAATGATGAAAACAAATGATGCATCTACACACATAAATTATGACAAGAGTTTATCCAAGGTTAAGAAGAAGAAAAAGACTAAACTTAATGAGGATATTATAAATTTAAATAAATTGTGAACAATTTTAAATAAAGCTATATTAATATAATGGATTTTAACGTTTTATCCTTGAAAATTATGAAACAAATGTGATTGACAGGTTCTGCTTCCATCTAATTTTTAGGTATTTTTTTGTATAAGTATATATCCACTATACTCCTAAGAAAAAGTGTTGTAACTTGAAAAAAAAATTGTCCTAGGATAATGGGGATGGGTGCAGCTACTGTTAAGGGTGAAAAGTTGGGAAGATAGTATAGGGGGAAATTTAATGTATATCTGTAAGCAACGATAAATCATTGCTAATGAAAAAACAATTCTGAGCGGAGTATGGTTGATAATATTGCTTTGTCAACAATATATAATATGCCATATTAATGTAAAATAATAATTATTTGCATTAAACATTTTTTTCATAATTGTTTAATATTACACCTATTTTCCCGTTTTCCTATGTTTTACCGTTTTTACCAGGTTTTTCCCAATTATTAGGAAAACTCTGGTGAAAATCAATAAATAACCTCTATAAATCACCTCCCCAGTAGATTTATTTTTAGAAAAACTGCTATTATTGTAAATTTGAGCAAAATTGTTAGAAAAGTTGTCTACAGAAAAAAATTAAAATAAATATTATTATAAAATCAATACATTCCTTGATCCACTTTAAAATAGCTATGGCATTTTATAGTTATACTAATTATACACATTTTTTGTAAAAAACCTAGTAATGACTTCGAATAGAAAACACAATTATACTTTTTTCTAACACATTTCTTTGTATTTATATTTTTTTGTAAACAGTTTTGATGTGTTTTATGCATCAATTTTTTCACACACAACCTACTTTAAAATGATACGGATTCTGCCTGGTAGTTATATTTACTTGAAATATTTTTCAAAATGATCAGTAATAGTTTACCTGCTAGATATATTTTTCGTTTTTATTTCAAAGAAAAAGATTTTTTCGGTTAGTCAAAACATTTCAAATTTTATATTGATACTTACTGAATTACGTACCAAAATTACGACCATTGTATAGTTTTAAGAAGATTTTTTTTCTCGTTGAAATTTCGGCCATGAGATGAGTTCTTAATATTTTATAACGATTCAATCAAAACCCGTATAATTCGAGGATGAATACAAGTGCAACAGGAAGTTAAAATTCTACATTATTCAAAATGGTACTATAATAATATCATTATGACAATTGGTTCGAGTAACTATTAATGTCATTGCGTATACATAAATTACCATGTTATTATGAGGGGTGTGGGGAAACAAACTTGTTCCTACGTTATTTATTGACCAGCCGTGTCTTTAATACAAATAGGTAATTCTATAGTGCCATTAAAATATATGATTATTATAAATTAAAGTTCATAATACGAGCATAATATTATGTATTTAATGTAGCTATATATGTGTTATGTGTTAGGTATACAGTTAGGTACTATTATAATATTAATATAGTCTCGGAAACAAACAGTTCTAGCGCACGTACCCGTACAAAAATACAATATTATCCTATTATGTTGATAAAAATATTTAAAATTTCATATCGATAAAACTCTTTCTTAAAAATAAAAAAAATTAAAAAAAGATTAAAAATAGTATAATTTAATATGAAACGCTTATATGGTAAAAATGACTAGACGAGTGTTTACTTATTATTATTACATTAATAAGAGTAATAATATAAAAATAATAATACATATAAAATAAATAAAATTAGACACAGTGATTCCGCTAGACAGTGCCGTAATATTATTATGATTTCTAGGTATCCAGTATTTTTTCTAATACGCGAATACAATATAGGACAATAGGTAATTAAAAACATTATTTAGATTTTTCTCGTTGACATTAAATTAAATTCAAACGCTCGTTTTAATGATATTTTCTAAGTTTTTTTTTTTTTTTCTGGTCAACTTGGTAGGCGTTTACTCCTGGAACAGAAAGATTCCAAAATTTGGCACAATCAATAGGTACCTATTTTTACAATTGTAATAACATAAATAATCCATATTCTCTATATACTTCTACTGCATACACTGTACAGATAAATAATTGCTCGACATTTTGAATTGATCGTCCATTCGACACCAATTGTATTTTATTCCTTAGTACGTCTCTCAAGGCATCGTTCGTCATATAATTGAGATATATTTAAAATGCGCTTATACAGAAATAATGCTAAGCGGTTCGTTTCGGTTTTTGTTTGTATTTGGTTGGTTTAAGCTCCGCCACGACAATTTACTGCGAGGCCGTGAGAACGTGATCAGATTATCCTGGACCAGTCCGTCTTTGTCATTTTCAAAATGCACTAAAAAATATTAAAACGATAAAAATAAAAACAATTTTTGTATTATTTTTAACAGGCTGCTGAAAAGACGGACGTTTTAATCTGTCCGTCTATGTATAGTTTCAGTATTTTTCATTATATTATAGTTGTCTAGTGTCTAAATCGGTGGTTTTCAAACTTTTTTTGACCACTTCGCTTTTCACAACATTTTCACAGCACACTGTGACCTTTTTTTTTTTTTTTTCTGTCATTATTTAATTTTTTGCACAAAATTAGATTTAATAACAAAATTGATGAGTCATAATCAATAAAGTTAGACTTTAACTTGATTATTTTTTGTCTGTATCGTCTTAGAAGTCTTACAGCTACGCTATACCTATTATAGAGGACGTTATGTTTGTTGATATCGAAATTAAAGAAAAATAAAAAACAAAACAATTTATTGTAATACGCATTCACAGACAATGCCGAAATTCCGTGATAAATTCGATAGTATAAAATTTGCTATAATACTAAACACAGTTAAAAACAATAAAATGCTAAAATTCATTGTCAATTTTCGAAACAATAATATAATACGAGTATAATATTGGCAATTCGTTCGTTAATCATCGACACGATATGACGTCCGAATGAAAAAAACTTGTTTTTTGTTTGTTTTACGATGTGTATGTTTCCGCATGTTACAATTATCACATCACTAGGTAATACAAATACGGCGTTTCATTATATTGTACATTATAAATAATACTCACGCGTAATTTCTGGCGAATCTATCGGCTTTTTCTCGTCGTCTTTTCCTAGTCTTTCGTTTCTGGACACGGTCTCCGGCGCACAGCACACCACTGGCATATTGCCCTTGATCAAGCAAATGGTCGGATATTTAACGTTGTCCCGTATGTCATCAATGGCCGTCTTGCAATCGCTCAGTACTTTGCACACGTATGTTTTTCCCGAATGTACACTTCTTTTGCAAACTTCGTCTATTTGATAAAAAAATTTAAATGTTTGCATGCCGAATATAAAATAAGTACACTATACTACTATATTCTGTATAAATTTATCTACCTTTACTATTATAGATATATGTGCGATGTAATTACAATATAAAATTCAAAATATTTGACTTTAAAATACTCGATATTTGAAAGTACAACATATTTGAAGAAAAACGTAAAAATGAAGGTAGGTATTTTTAAACATGTTAAGCCGAACTTAATGATTTATCGTTACGAATAGATATAAACTAAATAACCCTATGTAGAACACCTTCCCAATTTTCCACCTATTACAAAGCACATCCATCAGTAATTTCAGTTGTTTTTTTTTAAACATTATCAATATATGAATACTAATCTAGAACAATTTTTTTTTTTTCTTTTTTAATATATTTCTCGTGAACCTAACCTAACCTGACCTGTATTATGTTACGCCAGATGAAAACAATGGAAAATACAAAACAACAAATAGTCCCTTGGTCATTAATTAAAATATAAAATGGACAAATCAAAATTATTCGATTTATATATTATTTTTAAAAAACTATTTAAATTTGTTTAAATAATATCTATAATATTATACGCGCGCGGACATACACTTTGATCAACCTTGCAGTACATGTTATACTTGGAATATTATTTTGCGTGGACGGAAAACGTATTATAATTTACAAAAGAAACTATCGTTGTAAGTATTTTTCCCTATATAATAGTACACTTGTTTTGTTAATTAAAAAAAACAACACAATGCCTGGCTGGTCCCCCAATGTCACGTATAGTTACATTATACAAGTTGATGTGACAAAGGATCGTTTCGTCTACACATCCCACTATGTTTACATTATACTGAGTGTCTTATAATATTAATATATAAAATATTCCCAGTACCTACATTACATGTATTACGACAATTTAATAAAATAATGACTTACAGCGGGTTACTGGATGCGAATAAATTTAGTTTACGCACGGTTATAATTGGTACCGCGATGTAAAATATATAACCGGTGTTCGGATTAGATAACTAGCAAATTAGGTACCTATCTAGATAAAGATAAAAGATAAATGCATTTTCATCTAGATATTTTATTATTTTTTTTATTACCTTGTAAAATTAGACTCTAATAACGGTGCTCTAGTGTATTTTTTTTTTTTTATATTATATAGATATACGAGTTTGCATATCCTAAAGTTTCCTTTATTAAATTTCATTTAAAATAATGATTTTTTTTTTTATAATGCATAACGCCTACTTCATATAAGTACGTACCTATATCAGTGTTTTTAGGACATCCAGTCTACATCCAATATGAATTTTTTTTAAATTTCTATACTTAATCGAAATATAAAATAAAAACGAATTTGATATTTATTGACATAATAATATTATTTTCTTGTTTATAACGACAATTATGAATCGTAAAACATAATTATATAGTATTCGGTCCAAGTTAATAAAAAAAATTCAAATATTCCAGTTTTTTGAAGTATTTTATAAAAATATTCATCAATATTTCAGACATTAAACACTGTACTTAGTTATAAGTTATAACTCGTAAATCCAATATTAAGTGTTATATGCATATCAATATTTGTAGGAAAATGTTTTCTATTCGAGTCTGTAAAATAGGAGGGGTCCGGGTTGTTTAATTGAAAATAGAGTAAAAAGTTAATTGTTTTATATTAATTATATTTTTATTATGTAATTAATTAACCTACGTGTAAAAAATATTATTACTTTGATACATAATACTCAAGAGAAATAAGCGAGAACAAAATTGTCTACATAACTGTTTTTCATTAACAAAAGGTTATAATTTTATTGTTATTTACAATATCCGTGGGATAACTTAACGATGTGTTCATTGTTGGAAATATAAGTTCAGTAATTTCATTATTGCAATCATAGATATTATCTAAGGTTAAGAAGCAGCCCACGTATGCACGATAACACCAACCGACAAAGTTGTAATAGTAACAAAACCATTGTTTATAATGAATGTGACCACAGTTTGATAAAAATATTAATCTTATAAATCTAATAATATCCTTTTCTGTGATAATATAGTAATATAGTTAGGTTAATAATAGACAGCGGTGGTAAATTTAATTAAAAATATTTTAGTGTTTTTGTGGAAAAAAGTCCTTATTTACTAATTATTTTTACAATTGAAACTTGAAAAATATAAAAAAATAAGTATATAAATACAGCTAATTGGGGGGGGACTTCACAGCCCTTTAACCTCCCTCCCTGCGTACACCACTGCTTACCGCGATTGTTTTAGTGATTGCAAGTGACATTTTTAAGTCAAATTCGAATTAAAACTACACGATAGTAAAATTCTTTATAATTTTACTACACGACTACCACCTATATAAATAAATATTGCGGTTGTGATATTTTATTGATTCTAATATATTTATATTTATAAAAACAGTGCAGATACAATTATTATTATATTAGGTACTAGGTGGGTAACCAGTCTTGTATAATGATTCTGTATAGCATTAGCAACACTTGCATTTATACTCGTACTTATTCGTAAAAACATACCTACGGATTTCTAGTTTTTTTTTTTCGTTGAACTCGAACGGTGTTCAACCTTGGTATCAATATTTTCAATACAACATAATATCACTTAAAGTATCTACACCGATCCGTTTACAGATTTAAGACGTAATTTCTGATTCTTTATTACAATAGTATACGACCCTGTTCAATTTACTATACGTTCAAAAAACTAATAGCTTTTTTATTTTTTTAAAAGTACTCAGATAAATTGGTTTGATTTTAATTTTACAACCTCCTGAAATAAAATCTTATAAATATAATAATAATATTAAGTTATATAAGTTATAGGTATAATTATACCTATAATAACGCTCGAAATCGTGATAAATTAAAATTTAATATTACGATGTCATATAATAATTAATAACAATTATAAACATTTTAAGCAGTTATGATTGAAATTTAAAATGTTGCTAATCGGAAAAGGATATTTAAAATAGATATTAATATTATAGTAATTTCATTGTTGAATTATACAATATACTCAGACACTAAACTGAAAACGAATGGTAAAACAAATATTAAATTCAAATTCAAGAAAAACAAGGTACGTAATCTTCAATTGAACTTTATTTTGTAAACATATATATTTAAAACGTTTAAAACGTGTTTAATTTACTTATTCTTTATCATTTTTTTTAGAAAAAATATTTATTTAATAAACATAGATAAAAGTAACTACTTTCGGAAAAATATGTATTTTATAACATTATTATTATATAATTTGAAGTTTGAACTCAGTTAATCCGCATAATATTGCTTCTTAGATAATTGGATGGGTAATTGGCTTGTAACACTTGTTTATAATATATTGTCTACCTATTTCGTATAATATTTTTTATTGCTATATTGTATTTTATTCTTGTACAAAAATATTATTATTAGTATTATTTTAAATGTAGTATAGCTGTATAAACAAATGGATATTTATTTTTTAGATTTACTCCAAACTGAAGTCAATAATATTTTAACTCATAGGCATATTTTTTTTATTACACATTTTGGAAAACATAAAACTGAATTAATTACCATTACGTTATTATTTTTAATTACGATTTTTCTGGAAAATTATCGCATTATCGATACTACGGATTCAAATCACAGTAGTTGATTCTTAACTATACTAGTTCCTCGTTTTGCACACGAATTCAAATTTGTTCAGAAAATAACACCCATGGCAGATTATTTTTACTCCAGTTTCATTTGGAAAGTGTTGTTTCCAATTTACTTACACTTAGGTTGAGCCTTAATGTAAAAAAATGTCGTTTGCTAAGTGTCGCTATTATTTCTTTTTCATACACGATCTAAGGCTCTACTCGGGCATCGGGCATGAGTATGAAAGAAATTCTTAATTTTCACTTCTACACTTGACTTTCACATTTACATTGAATAATCTTGTTGCAAAGCACTTAAAGTGCTATAGGATTTGTCATGCCAATACTTTTTAGTTTCCAACTTAACGCATTCAAAGAGGATTTTTATCAGTTACAGTCTATGTCTTAAAGATTGACAATCCACATGACTTTTCCCATGTATTCAACGAAATAAATCTCATTTTGTTTTTGGACAAAAGAGTCACTGCAAACCAATTATTTCTACATAAACTTTTGGACGGTTCTGCAAATACCTCCTCTCTATTTTCCTGTGTTTACTTTTTGAGTGCCATAACGTTCCTTTCACTCGTATACTTCTTTTTTTAGTAAAAATCATTGGGAAAACAATTTCTTGAAGGTGAGCTAAAAAATTTCTCAACAATTATAATAATTTTGTTCAATTAACTGTGGATACTTAGCCTGTTGCCTGACTTTAGTATTAAAAAGTGTCCATTTTCCGACTCTCAAGGAAAGTTGGGGGGCTGCTTTCAGTCATACAATATATATTACTTATTATATTTAAATTATTAATACTAAACGTTAAAACTGTTTAAAACTTATCGTATAAAGTACAATCAGTTTGATATTTTCTCAAATTTTGAAATTCCATTGATTGCGAATAGGGTACAATCGAGTACAAATTGAGCTAATGATATATTTGCTGCTTTTATGGTATTTCAGTGTTTGAAATTTTGGTTATCCATTGCAACAAAAATGTATAAAAATAAAAATAATTTTTATTCTTTTATTGTATAAGACTCTAGATCTGATTGACTAAACGTTTTTTTAATAAATGATAAATTAATAAATTCATTGTTTGAATATAATATATTTTTAACTATAATACCGTATGTTGTATTGCATATTGATTTAAAAATGTTCTGTAATATTAGGTGCGTTTATAAAAAGATATTTCAGGGGGCGGGGGTGATTATTAAGGTCCCACTGTGCAATTTATGTGGTTAAACATCCTCAAAATGTTAATTTCAAGTCACAATTATAACATGTTTTACGTAATATATTTGTGAAAAATAAACATGAATATTTATTACACGAATTAAACGTTCGCCAAATACAGTGGCGTAAATAGGGGGGGAGGGGGTTCAATTATGTTCATTTAATGTTTATAGCAATCTATATATTATTATATTATTGTTTATACCGTGATATTACTGGTTTTAACCTAATATTAATACTTTGAAACCACGTGTATCATTTTTTATCTGGTTTGAAAGTTAATACACCTAGATAGCATATCCTTAATGATAATATTATATTAGTATCAATTTTTCATCAAAAAAAATGATATTATAAATAAATATTGGTAGTATATCAAATAATTATTTTGTAAAATAATAATGTAAATATTTTATTAATATAACATCATAAATGAAATATTTAAAGAATATTCTGAATATATCATTATAAACGAATTGTTGAATTGACATTTTGAATATATTAATAATATGACACCATTGATGAAATAATAAAATAAAATTCTGAATATGTGAACATAATATTATTAAAATCGAAATACTACGTTTCAAAAATAATTCTGTATTTCTATGCGATATTCTGCCATGGACATTTAATAAAAATATTATATAATATTATAGATTTATATTTTCTACGTCGGACCCCAGCAGTTTATTACCGGGTTTGTCCCAATATATGCCCGTAGCTGCACGATCTCCGCCGAAATTTAAAAAAAACCGTATAAACGCTATAAACAAATAATATCACCGGTATCAAAATAAGAGCGTACCCATATTTAACGTACATAATATACAATTTTAATCGCATAAATATCCACTCAAGGATACAAAAAAAAAAAAAACGGAAGTAATTAAATTTTTTTTTCGCGTTAGGTATTTTTAATACGGGAGTTGTTGAGAAAAAAAAACAACTATTAAACGATACTAAATAAGCGTGTATGATTTGTTTTTTTTTTCTAAATATGTTTATTGTTTTCATTCTATGACGATATTTTTTTATTCCTATAGCGTATACTTATGTACCTACCTGTACCTTGTTATATTATTCATGTTTTAACTCCGGCTTTTCATTGTCCTGATCAATAAAATATTATGATAATAATACGAGTGTTATGCTAGCCTTTATATCCGATTATGGACTATTCGAACCCATATTATATCTGTTAACCGTAAAATATTGTGTAGGTACCTATAGACATAATATCATTTGCAACATAGTAGACAATAATTATTTAAAACCTAAAATATTGTAGGTTTTTAATTTTTAATTTCAGTCCATTTAAGACCATTAATTTAATTATAATATATCGGTTAGGTTGTAAGTTCCTACGAATAGGAGGTTAGGTAAGCTAAATCAAATTTATTCTGGATAGAAATGGACTTTTTTTTTTTTCTAACAGACACAATTGGGCTTTTTTTCGAAAACGCTTAAATTATTTCGGTAATATTTGCGACGAAACATAGAAAACACGGCGAACATAATATTTATTTCGCGGAGAGGGGATCCTTCTTTAGTTAAACTAAGCGGGGGCTCCGAAATGAAAAATAACTAACAACAATAACAATAGTTACATTGCGCCTACATTATATCCGTCTTGTGCAATTGAAAAAATTAATGACTGGCGAGTATAGTATATAATAATTAACTGCAGGTTGTAGCATCATGTCTAAATTATCGACGGATTGCTACGATATTTTCAATAGAATTTTATAATAATCTTATTGTTGGGATAAACACTGAATACGCGTTGAACGCGCAAAATATAATACAATATGCGAGTACTGTTGAGTTATTACCACCGGCGCGTATTGTCTAGGTATTTTTGGGAGGCTTAAAAATACCGGTACAGGTAACCTACCTACCCACCTACCTATCTACCTACGTATACATCGTGAGTATCTTACTCGACGTGAACTTGATTCTGGAGGGCTTGGATGAGTTTTTTTTTTTGGGGGGGGGGGAGGGATTAAAATTAAACCCCTTAAGCTTCCTTCTTTCTATTCGGGTTTTATCAACGCGCGACCATAATACCCACCTATACGAATGTAACGACCGATAGACCGCGACGGGACGGGAGAGAAAGAAAGAAAAAAAAAAACGCGACCGGGATCGGGTGGCGGGGGGAACCTGTGGCGTGCATAACGATGTGTAACATAGTATATCGACCGAGCACGGGAAACAGGCAATTTCACCGACCGACCGCAATACATAAACGGTATAGACGCACAGGTACGATAATTACTATTTAAAACGCGAGATTTTGACGCGCGTACATGATAATTATAATAATCTCTGTATCTGTACAGCAAAACAAAATCGACGCATGCAATTTTACTTACTTTCGTCGAGCCACAGTATGTCCGGCGGCGTGATCGTCGACGAGGAAACGGACGCGACGAGCAGGGCGCAGCTGAAAATGTACGAGACGTCCATACCTATCAGCCGACACGGACGTGTTGTTGGTACGCGGACTCCGACGCCAATGAACGGCGAGCGCCGCCGACGACGGAAACGCGCTGCGATTTTGCCGGAAAAAAACGCGCAAACTGGGCGAGATCGGCGGCAGCAGTACGGCGGAGGAGAGCGAACCGGTTCGGTGGTATACTCATAACAGAATTATAATAATATTAATAATAATAATGGTAATAGTAATAGTAATAATGGTGTACGGTTAGGTTAGGCACGGACGGGGGGGGGAGAACTTTCGCAGTCGCATATTCGCACGACCCACGTGAGTGGTGGCCGGTTGGCGGAACGGAGACGTTTTCCGATGGAATAACCCGAGGATAACGTACCGAACCGGCAATAATAACAATAATAAAAAAAAAAAGTACAGCGAAAAGTATAGGAAAAAAAAACGAAAAACGTGAAAGTACGCGGAAATAAAATCCTATATTACGGGCGACATGGAGGTGGCTGGAGTGCACGCGATATACGAGTTGTATCGTTTTATTAATTTTATTCACGGACAAGGACGAGGAAAAATAAATAAATATTTTATCCGTTAGTAATAGTTTTTTTTTTTTTGATTCCGAGTGTAGCGAAGAATGAGTTTTACAATGATGTTTATTTTTTTTTTACACTGTGACAAAAATTTATATTAGAAATCTTGCTTCGACATGCAAGTCCAATGTCTTTTCTGAAAGGAAATTTCGTTTAGATGGTACTTGAGGTGGCCAATTTTTCGATTTTATAAGCGGTTATTATAATATATTGGAAAATCCGGGATACACCGTAAGAAAAACGGGAAAATTTACGAAAATAATGCTTTAATTAATTTAAATTGTGTTTTTTGTTGTAATTCAGTAAGAAATATTCGTAAAGACTTGCAATTTTGTCAGAACACTTATATTTTTGCCTTTTCTAGACATGGTGAAATGTTCAAAACATTTTAGCCATTTTTGAGCAATTTTAGACATTTTAATTTGTGTAATTAGTATAATTTTTATTCGGTAGATAATATGTGGATGAAATTGTTATTGTAATAACCGAACAGAAATGCTTAACAATTTAACAGGAAGTTCATTTGAAGTTGCACTTAGTAATCAACAAAAAAATTAGACTATAATGTAGTTATTTTTAGATTCTGAGTATAGCAAAGAATGTATTGGTTTTACAAAGATATTTATTTTTTTTATGTGAACACTTTTTCTAACAGAAAGCTTACTCTGATGTATACTATGTAGACCCTTTTTTCTCAGGAGTTTTTTCATCAAGTGTGAAGATCCAAAAAAAAAAAACTGAGGAAAAAGGAGACATTTTTAAAATATATTAGTAAAGTAATACAATTTTATTTTTCTGTGGACAAATTTTCTACCAGCAATTTTGCTCAGATTTACAATGATAGTGTTTTTTCTGAAATGAAATCTGACTGGGAAGGTATTTTAAGGTGGTCATTTTTCGATTTTCTCAAGAGTTTTCCCAGCAAGTATGAAACATTTGGAAAAACATGAGAAAACCGTGAAAACGTAGGAAAAATGGGAAAATCGGTACAATATTTAACATACATTATCAAAACAAATATATAAAGTCTATTTAATTATTTTACTATAAAATGATATATATATATTGTTGACAAAGCATCACTATCAACTGAACTCCGCTCAGAATCGTTTTTCGTTTGCAATGGTTTATTGTTATCTACAAATATACATTAAATTCCCTTCTGTATCTTAACTTCTTAACTTCCCACCTACAAAAATGGCTGCACCCACGTGAGAAGTATGTTCGTCTCTATTTATATTGTTTTATGATAAAAATGTTTAAGAAAACCATATAATATAGCCTTAAAAGCCATGTATAAACCAACTTGACTTAGAATCGTTTTTCGTAAGCAATAGTTTATCGTTGCTTACAGATACGAATTAAATAACTTTATGATATTATTATGATACATGTGATACCTTTCCAATATCCCACCTAAAACAGTGGTACACCCAACAACGGTGTCATCTTTTTCATTTGTTTCCCTTGTCAGTAATTAATCATAACAAAATATAAACAAATAATTGAAACCGTATAGTTGAAAAACTGCAGATCATTGTCGACATGAGTGCAATGACAATAATTTCAATATAGGTATCAACAAAATTGTGTTACACATTTCAAAAATCCACTCAACTTAATTGCAACTCTTATATACTAAATTAGACAAAAGGATCCCTGCAATTCATGTAAATTCAACTCCATCTGCCTTTTACTTATGTAACACCATTTCAACTGTTAATTTGCCATCGACTTTGTTCTATTTCAGTATAAGTATTATTTTTAGTTTTTTGAGCTTTGTGCTTTTTTTTTTTTGTAATCCTACCTAATATTAATTACCTACCAATTTTCGAACAGTGCGATTTCCTCTTTTGCAGAAATGTGAAATCAAAGAAATTGGTTAAAAACTAATTAAAACTGGTTAAAATCGCATTATCATAATATTACTGTTCAGTCTATTATATGTACATAATATATGATAAATTAATATTAAAATATTCTATTTGCTGGTACAATTAAATCTATATCACAAAAGAATAAAAATTATTAACATTTTAGATTATAACCTTGAAGATTGCATTGGAAATGCAATGTATTATCCGTACTCGTTAATTTTTTTAAAATTACAGCAAATTCAAATTTTCGGCTAAACGAGTTTATAAGTGAAAATAAAATTACAATATAAAAACACAAATACAAATAATGAGTTTGAGATATAATTCAAATATTTGGTATATACTCATAATGAAATAATCCGAATCTCTATTAAATAATAATTTCAGCGGGAAAATATTGCAACATGCAGCGATTTTAATTTTTCGACCCTAAATTCCGCTCTTATGACGCCCGTCTATAGGGATATTTTTTTTAAATTTGTTATTAAAGTAATTTAAGTAATAAAATATATTTTATAAATGCTACAAAAAAAAAAAATGTCTTTAGGGTCAACATTTTAAATAAATTTAAATCAATGAACAGTTCAACATGATTTTTATAAATTCATATAAAAGTACCTGCTTAGATATTTTTTTTTGTTTTCACGTCCAAAACAGCCCAATCCAGTCACGCCCAAATGGTAACGTTCTAATGTCCTCCTTGACCCTCCAAAAATAACTATTTTAGGTACATTTTTTTGAATAATAATTTTTTCACATAATAATTTAGTAATGCATAATGATTAAAAATAATAATAGTTTTATTCTTTAAGCTTATAATAATCATAAATGTCTGTATAAATTCATTGCAGTGTATATTGACAACGCAATATAACATCTTCAATACCTAAGCCTGAACATTTTCTGAAAAATAAATAAGAATAAACGTAAAAATAAAATACTGTTTTGTTATAGGCACCTACACAAAATTTTAAAATTTAAAAACTTAAATAATGTTTAATCGTCACGTCATCGTGTTTTAGATATTATGTTTATTATCACATAATACCTACAAAATAAAAATTATCTATTTAATCAATTAGTACATAAAATGCTTATAAATAGCTTAAAAACACCAAATTTTTTTAAACTTTTTCACTTTCTACGTGTCAATGTAGTGAGAAAAATGTGTGCCCACAATCGACCAAACGAAAAAAAGATTTTATATTGCGTTTTCACGCTATGGTAGAAATTGGAAATTAACATTTATATGGTTTGCTATTTAATATTTATATTTAGTTTTTTATCGAACGATTACTTAATATAGCTATACTGGTTTGTAGCTAGGTGACTAGTTTTCAGTAGATATTCAATTAATTTCATTATTTTTATCCATAATCTTCCCTTAATAATGTGACCAGCGGTTGATACTTGAGACCCGATTCGATAGATATTAATAGTCGGTTAATGCTTGGTACTGATTTCTATAAATAAATTATTACTCGATTGTGCCTGAAACTCAGTTTTAACAGATATTATTACTTGGCCAACAATCGGTACCTGATATTTATATAAATTAATTCTCAGTACTCCGGTTTGTTTATAAATAATGTGTCCGAAACACTAATTTAGGGTATATTTTATGTACTGCTATAATTTCCAGCGTGTCACCATCGATTTGATATAATAATATAGATATGCATTATATCGCAATAATTATTAAGTCTTATTCGTAGTTAATAAGAATAAATAAATAATAAATATGGTATTGGCCTTGACAATGGGTATAGTTTTCTATATCGAGATTTGAAATCGCATTATAATGTTATAAGCTATAATTTTATAAGTGTACATTGTACCTATACGATAGTATTATACACCCATTTTCGTATACCTATATATAATATTCTGGTAGTCGAAACAAACCTGTTAAATCGATTTTTTTTGTCCTGTGCCGCTGTATGGGATTAACCTAACGTATTATTCGCGATCGCCGAGCGTAGTGATGCTCCTATGTTGTTTTTAAACCGTACCCATTATAATATTCAAATCCACGGTAAAACTATAAGTTATAAAAAAATAATATTGGAAGTAACTATTTAAAACTCCGGGCGTATTGCCTGTGAAAATTAAATTAATACGAACGCTGTAGTTTATAAACGAGTTGTCTTCCCCTATTTAACTGTAAACTAATGTTGTGAATTGCTGATTTTTCATTATAAATTGAATTAGTTATGATTGATTTTTAATATTAGAAATTAGAATAAATAATAATTAAGTTGTAAAAAAAAAAAAGTTCAGATGAGAAAAATTACACTGAACCAATTTTAAGCACATGTCACAAGAAACAAGGATTGTTTGATTTTTTTCAAATTTTATATTATTTGAATTACTAAACACATTATGAACTACAATAAAAAATAACAGAAATTGTAAATTTTTTCGTTATAGGTACCTACATTTTTCAAAAAAACACCTCAATGTAGAAAAGATGCTTTAAGAATTAAGTTCATTAGGTTTGGTATTGTATTTAGTTATTCATCGGTGCTTTTGTGTGAGGAAATACTAATACAATTTTATTAGGAATTAATAATTCAATTTACTCTTTAAATAGGTAATTAAGTATGTAAAATTAAAATACTTGTTAGAGTTTCGATTATTTTACATATAAAACTTTAAAATAACCGGTTTATATTTCTGTTTATTATTTTTTATCGTAGTATTATCTCTATATAAAATAATAACTAGTATAATTTACTATCTATATCATAATTTGTATAAGGATGTGTATGCCATTATAACGTTTTTTTTTTTTTATATGGTTTTGAGATGTGACCACCGGGAAAACCCGATAAAGTTCTAAAAGCCTATAGTTAAAGAGATCGCTAAAAGAAAACGGATGTGGTCAGTGGCTGGACTATACCTGACGTAAATAGGGATTTTTAGTTAAGCAGCTGATTGAGAAAGATCCTTAATAGAAGAAGCTTTTAATGAGATCAAGGTTAAAGCGGAAAAATTGTGTTAGGAAGATCATTAAAGCAGTGGAGCCACGAAAACCTAATGGAGAAAAGATGCAGAGACCTGGGATTGGTGACAGATTTTGTATTTAGTGATATTTTCTTAAGGACTGAAATCAAGCAAAAGAGGAATATCATAATTTTAAATTATGACTTGTATAATTTAAAAAAATATTATTAACTTGTCCTTATAACTGAACAGTTTTTTCGTATAGAGTGGTTTAAATGGCTTCATGTTTTTGTAGTAATACAAAAATAAAGAAATGTAAGTTGTATACGATATAGATATCGAAATATATGTAATATACTTAATTTATCTTTGGTAATATAAAGAATTAATTATTTTTTAAATATATCATAAGTTCAGGTTACTAATTATATTACTACCTTCCTCTTGATGTTTGGAGGGATTCAGAGTTGTGAATCCGAGAATGGTGACGAGATCAATAAATTAAAACTATTATATCGTTTTACCTGCCCACGGTATTGGGACATTAGAGCTTGGGTATATACCTGTAGATATCTTCAAATGATTCTGGAGTCATTTGGACGGCTTTCACTATTCAATTCAAATATCCTAAGTTAAGTATTTAACACGGGCGTCGTTCAAAACCGTACACTTACCGTTATCAACCACACATTTTACATCGTTTAATGTCGTACACATTTTGTATATTATTAAAAATGGAAATTTAGAAAGTCGATAATTCAAAACCGTATACATTTGATTGGCATTGAAAAGCATTATAGGTGGAATTAGAGACCCAATGTGTATACTCGCTTGCTGCGCTCACTCGGACAATTTTAATCGAAAAAACCCCTCGATTTGTTGGGAAAAACCTTGCTATTATTGTGAGCTTAAAACGGCCCTGTTGGCCTTCGCGTCAGTGTCGATAAAAAATAACTAATAATAAAATTATATTTATTGAGGTGTTATATGAAAATTATAAGAATACTCAGAGTACAACTATAGTGGTGACGCGGCAGTGTCCTCAGAGGGCTGAATCGGATGTCCTAAATTTCTACTATATTTGACCCATTTTAAAATATTTTATTTGTAAAGAATATAACATGTTTTTCTCTCGAACAGTGAATGCTCTGTTATGTTTATTAAATTATTAACTTTTTAAAATAGAGAATACCAAGTGTACTCGGCCGCATTTGAATCTTTTAGACACACTGTTATAATACTATAAATAATAAATTGTGCGTAGATAATATTATGTTGCGTAAGCATAACATAAAATTAATATTACATTTATATTTTTCTTACCTCGTTGATTATCTTAGATTACCATGATGTTTGTATTTTTTTTCTGTCTGTAAAAAACTTTTCTACCAGAAATCTTGTTCTGATGTACAGAGTGTAGCACATTTTCTAAAAGGGAATTTTATCTAGTTGTTACATTGAGAAGGTCACTTTTTGATTATACAAGAGTTTTTCCAAACAAATTTATGGTAAGCTCGGTTTTTTAGTCTTTGCAAGTATAATTATAACTGTTTTTACTCATATTAAACGAAATGTACGAAACAAACTCGTCCGGCTAATGCGTTAATGATTAATCAAATTTCCTATAGAAGAAAATTATTTTAGCTATAAAATATATAATGATTTAAATGTGATTTGTTCGAAAGTTCTGCATTTAGTAAAATAAGTATGATTATGATACACATACCGAATATATAAAAAGCGTATTTGAGGAAGAGCATAGAAGGCTGAGAATATAATTTTTATGTTCATTAATCACAATTTAAGTATTCAAAAATATTAAATCACGATATGAAATAAACACATTGATAATACAATAATTATATTATTGATTAAGTCCTAATTTGAATTAACAAAAATTCGTTGTTATAGGTAAGTTATCGGCATGCACTAATGATACATAATTAAATTTAAACGTAATTGACAAGTCGAATAGGGTAAGAATTCGCAATATAGATTAACTGGCTTAACTCTGTACGTCTATTGGCATACAATTTTAGGTAAAATGGCAAATATTTATGACGTATTTAGAAATATTGCATCAATCAAAAAATGATAAGATATCGATTTTTTTCCTTTTAACATAATATAGCTATTGAAGAAGAAAGTAGTTTTTTANTGTAATAAAAACATGTCCATGCAATTTTAAATTTAATACAAAATTTGCAAACTTGTTTATTTTTAATTTCCTCGATTAGTATATATTATAGTTATATTAAATAACTATTCAAATATATAATTCAAAATAGTGCAAACATAATGTAAATATTAAAATAAGTTAATAACCATTGTAGTTACTATTATACACAATAATTAAAAATATAAAATAACCAGATTTAATAACTATAATATTCAGGTTATAAATATCATAACAAGTTTTCAATATGTATACATTGTGTTTCGTCGGCATTCTGAATTATTATTCTGGAATACTAATCGAGGGAATTAAAAATAAACAAGTTTGCAAATTTTGTATTAAATTTAAAATTGCATGGACATGTTTTTATTACAGAACTTGTTTTTTTAGCTATTCTGTATTCATAATATACACAAAAGTATTAAGTATACCAAAACATTATATTAAAATCATTTGCGAATATTCCAATGTTCAAAAAACAACTGAAATATAATGGTGTGCTTTTTACTGGTGATTTCTGGTAAAAAATATAAATATTTTAAAAATTTTAATTAATGAAATCGTTATGCAGTAATTTGAAACATTTTTATTTTTCGTCTTTTTTAGTTTTTCCCAATTATTAAAAAAAACCACTTTGGATATTAAAAAACTACTTTCTTCTTCAATAGCTATATTATGTTAAAAGGAAAAAAATCGATATCTTATCATTTTTTGATTGATGCAATATTTCTAAATACGTCATAAATATTTGCCATTTTACCTAAAATTGTATGCCAATAGACGTACAGAGTTAAGCCAGTTAATCTATATTGCGAATTCTTACCCTATTCGACTTGTCAATTACGTTTAAATTTAATTATGTATCATTAGTGCATGCCGATAACTTACCTATAACAACGAATTTTTGTTAATTCAAATTAGGACTTAATCAATAATATAATTATTGTATTATCAATGTGTTTATTTCATATCGTGATTTAATATTTTTGAATACTTAAATTGTGATTAATGAACATAAAAATTATATTCTCAGCCTTCTATGCTCTTCCTCAAATACGCTTTTTATATATTCGGTATGTGTATCATAATCATACTTATTTTACTAAATGCAGAACTTTCGAACAAATCACATTTAAATCATTATATATTTTATAGCTAAAATAATTTTCTTCTATAGGAAATTTGATTAATCATTAACGCATTAGCCGGACGAGTTTGTTTCGTACATTTCGTTTAATATGAGTAAAAACAGTTATAATTATACTTGCAGAGACTAAAAAACCGAGCTTACCATAAATTTGTTTATATTTATGAATATGTAATAATAATTATATTATTATGCCTACATAATATCATATATATTATATATATCAAGCCAAACAAATTATTACTCACGATTTGTTTTGTCGTAACAAAACAAAATATTCGAAAACAATTTTTAGATTTTATGATTTTTCAATGTGTATTTGTATACATAACGATTTTGTAGGGAGAAAAAAATCTAGGTATCGCTAATAGTAGTCACAAAAGTTATTTTTCGTTTTTTGAACATTATTTTTTACTAGTTTTTTAATTTTTTTTTGTTTGTTTTAAGATTATATAAATCATTATCAGGTTTAACCTTAAATATTTTGACGTAACGTGTATAGATTCAGGTAACGGTTATGAGAATCAGTGTTGGTGAATTATGGCCCAATCCCTAAATCACTAGGAAAAAGTAGTACGAACTGCGGCCACATAATAATTAACACTTCATATCAGTCTATCAGTGTTCGATAAGCGTGTTTTGTTGTTTTGGTTTGGTCGAAAATCGTTCGTATTGTGTTGTTGTTGTAACAGTAAAATTATAATTGTGTACCATTTGCAGAGCAGGAGTCTCCAAAGTCAACGCCGTTCACGGTTTTTACTTTTTTTTTTGTAAGCTGTGTGTAACAATGAACGATTTACTAGTTATTTGATCGGGCATTATAAAAGTGATATATGATTAATAGAATTTTTGTGAAAAATAATTATAACGGAAAAGACGGACAATATATTTTCTAAACGACACAAACACACTGGTGAACAATGGAAAACTCATCATCATGTCGCATTACGTTCAATATGGACGCCTGTGCTCGCGAGAATGTTACAGCTACAGAACAGCAACGTTGAGCACAACTGTGCTTTTAGTGTGGAGCCACCTTTAGATAGAAAACTGCTGTTAAAATAAAATGATTTAATTTTAAATATATATCGATTGGACCATCGAGATTTTTTCGGTAGCTCGATGGTTTAATCATGGTCTGTGTACTTACAATATAATACATTAAGTGCTGCTCGAAAATTCGTACACTAATAACTAACATATTATATTATTATGAAAATCATTAAACAAGTCAGAGATAAATCCATTCATCCCGAAGCAATTGACCCGATAATAGATGTCGATGTTCAAAATAATTTACAAAACAAAATTATAACGTGTGAAAGTAATAAGATAATTTAAATTTTCTATAGCTTGTTGCTTGTTATTACATCTAAAAATTTAATTAAAATACGTTTACAAGACAAATTTCCAAATTAATCCTCTAAATGCATTATTAATGTAATTATTTTTATATCTATTGCATTATAGTTGCGAATTCGTTCACCTATAAATTATAATATTAAATTACTACGATTTTTACCGAACGTATTATTATTATGTTGCAGATATTAAACCAATCATTTTTGAATAGACTCAATGCACCAATTGAGCAATTATAATTTAATAATTTTTTAAATTGGTATTTTCGTAAATCGTAAATCGCTCCAATAAGTTTTTGGCCGAAGAAGAATTTCAAAATAGTAATCAAAATGATATCGTAAAATAACGATGGTTTAAATGTAGTTAAGAATGATGAAATAAAGGTAAATTGAAACAGAATTATTATTCAGTTTATACATATAAAAAAAACAAAAAAAAATGTATACATTGTAAGAAGAAGATAACTTATTTATATAATTTTGAGAATTTTATGTTTTCTTAGGGATCTTAAAATTTTTTAATTTAATTAAACAAATATAAGTAATAATGTTTATGTTGTGACCCTGTGATTTATCTGCGATACAGTGGTCTTTTTGTCCAATTTTTTAATTTGTTTTACATAACATTGTTGACCTCGTAAAAAATGAGAGGATTCTTATTACATTATAACTGTATAATATCGTTAAATGTGGTAATTAGACTCTGTGGATATAGTTCGCACTATGTGTAGTCCACTGTTGTAGGTGGGCAGTTGGGAAGGTATGATATATGGAGTAATTTAGATTATATACACTCTAAGTTGGGAAGGTAGGATATATAGAGAAATTTAGGTTATATATATTGTATTGATGTATCATTGCTAGTTCCACAACTGGAGAGTCCAACGATCCAGGTGCAAACAAATGTGTATGGGCCCTTCTTTTTTGAGTATCATAAAATGAATACATATCAATACAACCAATAAATGAATACAAAAAGATTCACACCATGGGGGTTTTTACTTCCAAGATATGATACTCATGGTGGATGTATTGAATTTTAAAAAAGAAATTTAAAATTTAAAATCCTAAATGTACCAAATTTGTCATGAAAAATAGGTCAAAATATAATATGATTATTGATTGAACAAACATGATTTACAATAATATATATATATGTTATATATATATAACATTTAAAATAAAAAGATTAATAATATTTTTTAATATTAAAAAAAAAAAGAAAGAAGATTTTATGCTTTTTCTTCAGATAAATGTTCATTTATAATATCTACTAACTAAATTCAGTATTGTATTTGATTGTTTTCAAAATAATTTTTTTATTTGTTTTTAAAAAATGTTGTATTTGTTGAATTTATTTTTTCTTTTAGCCACACCACTGATAAATGTTTGATTCATAAATGATTGAATATATGTGTACCAAATATAATAATGTTAATTATATATTATGTAATAATAATATGCAATAGATAGGTAGTAGATATGTACCATAGTACATAATGATATGTTTTTGAGTAAAAAAAAGTCATTAACAGTTATTAGCCATACTGCATTAATGGTATCTATTGTTTATTGGCGATCGGTAGATATCGTCATCGAGAATCACCGGTACGGATGTATGGTTATCAGTTAGGGCATAACCTAACCGCGTTATGCGATAACATCGGTTTTCACACGGATTGGTAGAATTTAAAACTGCTGTTACTCATAAACTATTCATCGGATATATAAATGTGTAATACATTAAAATTTCCAGAAAAATAAACTCTACAGAATGGCTATCTTAAAATTTTCCGAAAATAACAAAACAATAAGTATTTTTTTTACTAAAAACAAAAAAGTACAATTAAAATATAAATATTTGTAGTCCTCATCCCTGTGAGTAATATAAAAAAACAGAATTTGTTTATCTTTATTATCTCCGGAGATATTCAAGGGGTATATCTTCGTGAGATAGCCTATACATACTTAACTAAATACTTATAAGGAGTACATATAAATCGAGTATACAAACTAATATTTAAGTACGCATTTTATGCTTCTGAGTTTGAAAATAAATCTTCATAAATGTTGTAATATTGAACTATTTTAAGGTATTATTAATTTAAAATTAAAAAATTATTGTTATTAAAATTACAATTTTGTAAAATTCGTTTAAAATTAAATAATGAAATAATACATAGTGTTTCAACTATTTAGATATGAATTCTAAATAATACATAACTCAATTTTAAGTTTAAAATTAAAGAATAATTTATGATTTGTCTTCTTAAAAATTATTAAGAAGATGACGTTGGTGAGTTTCGTTTCAACATCTTGTATTATTATAATATGTATTATTTAAATTGGTTTATACTAAAACTATAAGTAGTTGGGAAGTTGGAAATAAATTTTCCATAAAATATTATACTCATAATTCAAATTTACTTATCTCTTATTTTACCTATCTGAGTTTTAATATTTGTCATCTTTATCTGGGCCTGGATCAGTTGAACCCAATTTTATTTTATTGCCTATATTATATGTATCTGTATCTAGATAATTTTGAAGCAGTTATTTTTTTTGATTGTCTAGATAAATTTGACTTATAATAATTTATTAATTTAACCGTATGGCACATAATAATGTACGAAAATCGAAGAGCCAAAAATGCGGTGAAATAAATATCGACCAGACCCGCGTTTTGCGGGGGTTCTACCAAAATGTCCGGAGGTAAAAATTATAATGCCTATATAATTATTATTTTATTAATATAAATAATAAATTAAATATAATTTTAATACGTAATAATATATTAATATAGGTATAATACTCGTTTAAATTTTGGTCTTAAAAGTAATAAAAATGATAATGATAAAATTGATTAAAATATATATTATTCTACTCTATTATAAAATATTAATTTAATTTAATATATGCATTTCAAAAAGTTTTCATACTTTTTTTTTTGGCGGTTCGATACTTTCCCTTTGACTTATTTTGCACTGGTCAACCCCCAATTCCAACCGCATTTTTTAAATTAATAGCTGGATGGGAATGTAAAAATACTATGGGAAACCTGAGTCCATCCTTCAGTTTTTTTTGTTAATTATCCAGCTATACCTACAGTAAATAAGCTGGACATTTTTTACTTGGATATTTTTACCTACAATCCGTCTTGCGTATGGTCTCTTATAAGATTTCTACTTCCTTGGTAAATTAAAAGTCAAAAAATAATAATTTTATAGTTGATTTATATATTTTTACAATATACAAATTCTGTTTACAAGTTTTACAATTTCTATTTATTTGTTTACTTTAAACCATTATTTACAATTAATATTATATTTTTATGTTTTCTTGGATATTACATTTTGATGATAATTATGATATTATGTATTATGTATTTAAGTAATACATTACGAGTTATTATTGTTATAATTAATTTTGATAGCGTACGTACAGAGTTGAATCCAGAAAATTATTTTGGGGGTGGTATTACTAAAATTATAGTAATGACCTTTTTTTTTTTGGTTTTCTAAAAACAGTCATATTTGTTTAATTATTAATTTATCCACATATAACAGGGGAGAGGGAAACAAAATTCCAGGGGGTTATCGCCCTCCCTGCAATATACCTAGATTCAACACTGGGTACGCATAACTATTTTAAAAGCTATAAAATATGTTTATAATCCTGATTTATGTTAATATCTATTTTTTTTTTTGCTCAACAAATATGTCGGGTTTCTTATCATATAATAATATGTATAATTTGTGTCCATTAATACATTAAAGAAAAAAAAAACATTTTTTTCTCTATTAAAAAAAGTTTAAAACTAGTGATGAACAAAATACTTAATTTGATACTCAACTAATGCATAATTTTGATTTTAAAATTAATTTAACAGTTTTACAATAAACAGTTTTATCAAAATTATGCATCAATGATAACATATACTAGGTATAACAATTAATAAACTAATTAATTAATAATAAAAGGTAAATTAATGATGACGTTAAAATGTGATTATCTTGTAAATAAAAAACAAATATACTACTAGGTAGATAAGTTATAAAATAGTTTCGTAATATAGGACAGATTCAATACAAACAAAATTCACATAAAAATATTATTGTCATATTTAATATTTTATAGTATATTGATTTCAAAAAGTATCTTTTCTTCTGATAATAACACAATTATCAATAAAAAATAAACATTATTAATATGTCGGTAGATTTTTTCTACACAGTGAGTGTTGCTATTGTTAAATATTATATTTTGAAGTTTTTATATTTTACTATAATAGGGGTTTTCAGGCCATAGTTTATTAGGTACCTAAAATATTTTAAGAGGATATAATTATTTTCATGTATTTTAAAAAAATGTTATTGTTACTGTTTTTGTTATTGTTATTGATCTATTTATTTCCTTTACAATGTTATGCAAATATTATAAATTATGGTTTAGGGATTAATTTTTTTTATTATTTAACGTACGAAAATTTTTAAACATTCAAAAAATATTAGTAACAATATTTATACCTACCTACTATATTTTAATCATAATAACACTACTCGTAAACAAACAACTTTGTATAGAAAATTAGATAATGTTAATTATTCTAAATTCACTTAGATTTAATTAAAAATGTATGTATTTATGATTATTGCTGTTTTTTTATCTTAACGTTTAGGTACCTAAAATACAATATTAACATTTTTATATTGTATCGAAAGCAAAAATTAATTAGGTACATTTTTATATTATTATTTAGATATTAAAAATATTTTGAAGCCGATAGCAAATAAAAATATAATAATTTTAGCCGTTATATTATAATATTCCATGAGTGGTTGATATATTTTATACAGTAGATAGTAGATAGTATTTATTAGGATGTATTTTTTTCGTGATCATGGTGAGAAGTAGTGAGGGTTAAGTCCATGAAATAATATAAATAAAAAGTCAAATTATAGACAAGTTTGGGGTTTAGAAAGTTGAAAGTTCTTAAAATTTTATTAAATCGATGATAACGTGTAATAAAATAATAAAAACGATGGACAAATGTATATATTAAAAGTAAATAAGTAAAGTGCTTCAAAAGTATGAGGACTTATCGAATCCGTTGAAACACCGTGTTTTGAAATAAAGGTATCGATATTTCCAAGGTTATCGATTTCGTCGTATCTATAATAAATTTATCAAAACGGTAGAAACCAGCGATAAGTTTTATATAGATATTATTGAAATTTTAATGAATTGTGTATAAAATAATGAATTTACATTACACATATTAATATTTGTATAACAATTCAATAAATGAATAACGCTAATTTATACGAGTAAATTCATTTTTATCTATATAATTCATAAATTAGTGCACTCATAAATGTGTGGCTGGTTTTTAACATGTTTGTAAATTTTAAATACGGCGAAAACAATAAGTAAATGGTGTTTGAATAGAAGTCGATGGAATCGATTGCTAACGGAGTGAATACCCCCTGCCATTAGATGTACAAAACAAAAAAAACTCAGGCGCCCAACATTTTTTTGACCGTGTAACCGGGAATGCTGTAGAAGAACAATATCAACATCAAGAATATCGCCAGCACGATGATGCCCTTCAAAATTTTCCATTTATAGTTGTGCCAGATGATGTATCGTATGGATTTAAACGGGTTTAAGAACCACATGAACGAAGCGTCCGGTCGACTACAATACAAAAACAATAAAATACCGTGTGTTAGTAATGAGTAGATATTAAAAATATGTGCAACACATTGAACTCAGGTTTTTACTTGGGTTTATCCAGTGGGTCTGGTTCGTTGCGACCAATACCCGCAGGGATTTTTTCCGCTTCTTCGGCCGTGAGCAAATGCAATTCGGCTTCAACTTTACCCTGGAAAACAAATTATAAATTATTTAAAAATAATAATATTATTAAACACTGACCGTTAGTTCCATTTCTTCGTTTTCTTTTTTTACGTAAAATGGCCACCAGCCTTTGACGCGTTTTTGTTTGAATATGTTGACCATGGGCACCGACCCATCAGATTTGAGCATTTCTAATGTGCAAAGTTTCGATGATTTGGCACCTCGCGGGAAATTATTCAAGTCCAATGTCAACGCTCCTATAATAGATTTCGACCGAATTAATTTTTTGAAGTGTAGCGAAAAATTATAGCCTTGTATTTTTTATAATTTTTTGCATTTGAATTTTTACCTAGAAAATCGTCAGCCGAAAAATGATCAGCGTCCCACACTTGGAGTTCAAGTCGGGCAGGTATTTTGCTCTCTGTTTCGTCCCACGAGAACAGCGATTCCTTTTTCGATATAACAATCTTCTCTTCCGCCACGAGATAGTCGAAAGGGAACATAAATC
The DNA here is from genome assembly GCA_902439185.1 of Cinara cedri. NCBI lineage: Eukaryota > Metazoa > Arthropoda > Insecta > Hemiptera > Aphididae > Cinara > Cinara cedri. Next base: position 33,751 of record CABPRJ010002421.1, read on the forward strand.
TCCAGTTGAAATTACCCTCTCCCGTCAACGACCTGTAATGTATGTCCGTGCTCTGGCAGTCTTCTGGACCTTTCAACCACCTGCAATCAACCCAACAATAACATGCATGTAGAAACGGTTGTAGCAACGATTTTTAGCTGATATATTTCCCTTAATAATTTTGTACTTGACTGGTTTGATTGTGTATATATAGGTGCTGTTAAATTTAACGGAAGGTTTACTCAAATTCATAAGAAATCATAAATAAAATAATTACAACTCGATTGAAAACGACGGGAAGCGTGTTCCGTCTCGTGTTGAATGGGCTACGTACTAAACTGTGTTATAAAAAATTATAATTATTTGCTGCCACTCGTAACCATATTCGTAAATCGTGGCCATCAATATACCATTTAATAATTATTACATATTAAAAACCAGCTTTGGATCCGTAATTTCCCTTTACTTATCATTAATTAATTACGTTTTATTAAAACTACAGTCATTTTTTTTTTATACCCGAATTATTTTTATTAGATATGTTATTGTTCTAATCCGATTATGACATAATCGACGATAATAATATGACGATTATATTATAGCGGTATGATATATACAATATATTAATATCACATATCATGGCCACATATTTTAATCAATAATAATAAATATAAAAATTCCCCACCCTTTCACGTAGATGTCGCTCATTTTTTCGCCGGTGAAAAACGCGTCGTCTTCCAACACCACGTCGTCCGTGTTCCAGATGATCACCCGGAGCTGATACGATTTCGGTTTCCTGGGCGATATGTCCAACGCCGGCCCGGGAAGCGGCATGTCCATTGGAAACATATCCACCCACATTTCCAATTTTCCCTAACACATATGCCGATCGAATAAAAAAATATTCTACTGGACCAGTGTTTCTTAAAATGTAATGATGTTATAGATATCCGTAATTATTTAATTAATCATTGTAAAATATTAATTTATATTGAGAGGAATCTCTATTGGTAATTTTGGCTAAATACGGGAAAACGTTGTAAGACTTTCCAAAACTAAGACTTTCAGACAGCCGTATCCTCAGAGCTTGTGAGTATTATATTTTATCATTACGAAATAATTATACTGATGAAAACATTTTACTTACTTAAAATCTGTGGTTAAATTAGGTGTATGGAGTTACGTTTCTTATTTAAATTAAAATTATCTGTCCCCTTTAAATTGTAAGTCTTTGAAGTCCGGGGGGGGGGGCGATTGTGTATTTTCACTGAAGTAACTATAGATATCTAACTTTGATGACATAAAAAACTAAATATTTTTTTGCAGAGATTATTTTTAAATCCTATAAGTATGATATTTATGTAAACAGATGTTTTTGGGAGAAAATAATTTTTGAAGTGTTGACTTCACGTGTTTCTTGTAAGTTTAGTTGGTTTTAGTTAGTGTATGGAACGCCGCTCAATTATTGGTAAATATAGACCCTATCTAAGTTTTTCCGACTTAAATCATTCCTAATAATAATGTATTGTAATATAAAATACCTATACCAGTTTGCATTTTTGTAAAACGAAAAACTCTTCAGACAAGTATCATGACCTGATGGGTTTCACCTAACTTGGGAAAAAATTGACCAGACGAAATCAATACAATTTTATTTTATTGTAGTAAAGGCTGTAGCCCCAAAGTATAAGAATAATAGTATACAAAAACTCAAACTAAACTAAAACTAAAATTTAACCAAGACTAAAATTAAATTAAAATTATCTATTAAATTATTTACAATATACTTAGAGATTAGTTCAAATAAGACATGGTTTAATTAAAACTAATTCAATATGACGGAAGACTTGATGAATCAGTTTTACTTGTAAGGCTATTGGAATATAAAAATATATTATGCGTTCGTCTGCAATTTGGGAGACTAGAAAGTTAAGGAAACTTTGAACTGGGGAATAATCATGGGGAGAGTGAGGGATGTTAATCTGAGGGTAGATATACGAAGGAAGCATCTCTGAACCCTTTTAACCATAGTACTAGCATATATGGTAGAAGGATTCCAGTGGATGGTTTCATATTTGATAACAGGGCCGATCAGAGTGTAGTAGAGTGATATGAGTGGAGGAGTATGCTTGAAATAGCGGGAGGTACGGAGTATGAAATTCAAGAGCTTGAAGGCTTGGAAAAATAATATAATTTCAGTGCATTTTATGGGAGAAAGAATAAAATAAAAATCTTGTATAGAATTTTCGGTTCATTTGATAAGCACGTTATTTATACGGCAAGGAAAAATTATCGGCGTACGGGAGAGGGTAAAAGTGAAAATTGAGCATTTGAGTATATTTATTAAGAGGCTTAGAAACTTGTCTCAGATAACTAAATGGTGAAGGCTGTCTTTCAGTAGACGACAGTCAGAAAGAGATGAGGTATGTAGATAATCAAGTTGTGGTTAACTAAATAAAAAACATTGGGAAAGTCGGTATACATAAAGTTAACTTAGCCGTGTGCAATGTGCATGGATGAAATTAAACATATTATAAGATTAAACATATAAAAAGTTAGGAAGACATTGCATGCTGTAGTAGTTCGGAAACCTTGGGCAAAAACCATATTGCCATCACTATCTATTAAAATGTAGTTGAGATGGTAGAGAGATTGTTGGAGAATAGACAAACGAGAAATATTTAGAAAAAGACGTCCTAGAATAATAGGGACAGGTGCAGCCCCTGTTATAGATAATTCAATGTATACCTGTAAGTAACAATAAACCAGTGCATACGAAAAAACGATTATGAGCGGAGTTCAGTTGATAGTGATGCTTTGTCAACAATATATATGTCATTTTATAGTAAAATAATTAAATAGACTTTATATATTTGTTTTGATAATATATGTTAAATATTGTACCGATTTTCCCAGGTTTCCTACGTTTTTCCAGGTTTTCCTATGTTTTATATCTGTTTTTAACATTTGTTGGGAAAACTCTTGAGAAAATCGAAAAATGGTTTCCTTTAAGTATCTCCCCACGTTGATTTACTTTCAGAAAAGGTGCTCTACACGTAGAAATCCGAACAATTCTTCTGGTAGAAAAGAGAAAAGTGGCGCACAGATAAAAAAATAAGCATCTTTATAAAACTATAAGCTTCTTCACTCCACTCAGAATCTAAAACTTCGCGTTATAAGAATTATCTGAATTTGTAGAACCGTAAAGGACAACCTTGAAGGGGATAGACGGAGTACTGCGAATTTTTCAGATGAAAGACAATCAAATTTATTAATATGATTGGTATCACGAGCTTACCCGTTCGATTCCGGCTTTGTCGGCTATGAACAGCGGCCGGGTTTCGATGTGTTCAGGCACTAGGTGACAGCCTCTCCGTGGAATCTCATGCCAGTTGTGTAGGACGGCCAACGCCATATGCTCTTCCGTACCTGAAACGACGTGAAAAAAAAAGGCCAAGTTAGATTAGTAAAAGAAAAATGTATTTAAGATATTTATGGATATGACGTTATTCACGTTTTTTCGGCTGTTTAGGCTATAGGTCGTATATTTTATTATTTTTTGCAGACAATTATTATATTAACACAATGCCAACATATTACGTGTGTAGTTATTTTAACTTGAATACTCAATTTTTTAAACTAAACAATAAATACAACTTCCCTTTTACCACCCTTCTATGCAGTCTCAGTTTTACCTATCCCATCTTCAATATTCGATACGATGTTTGGTATACTTGCCTTTGGCGCAATACCATTCGATCCCATCGTCATTGGTGTTTTGGAGACAAAACGTTTTCGTACCGACCTTGACAGTACCGTTCAAATAAACCGGTGGGTCTAGTTTAGCTTCTTTGCATAGTTTTGCTAATATTTGTGTGGGTTTCATTGAATCTCTCCATCGGTTGTACCCCAATCTGAACATTTAAACGGGTTTCATTGTCAATCGAAATCAAACAGACAAACGAATAGTCTGCCGTTATTTATACTTACAGTTCATACGTTTTAGGAATTCCGCAAGTAGCTCTGTGTCTACTATAAAATCGGTTTTCTAAGTCTATACGGGTCTCTCCTATCAAATCATCGGATCCCAACAGATCCCAATCTAGTATTTGTACGGTCAACATTGAGTCTTGAGGGAACGTCGCTTCGATTTCAAAACATCTAATATCATTATATTAATATAAATTTTTAAGTATTCATTGACAAATTTTATTTAAAACATACTTTCCGAAAACCGGATTGAGTTGTTTTGATATATAATTATCTTTGTCACTTATTTTTTTTGAACCTAATTGTAACACCACATAGGGATCAGCTTTCCCGTTTATGTCCATTGGATGAAGATCGTTTGCTTTCACAATGTATACTCTAACCAATACATGAATCGGATCGTTTGAAGGCAAACCTTGAAAAAATCCATATTGAGGGTCAAAACCCATTATTGTGTGGTCTTCGATGTCCTTCGGTAGAGGCCATTTATATACTTTAACTGAACCCTGAAAAATTAATAATTATTATTTAAATAAATATAAAATACATTTAAACATTACTTTGAACGTTCCAACTATGCGAGCCTCGTCCTCGACATCATCACCGGTTTTTTTACCACGGTACAAATCAAATGGTAATAACCATTCTCGAAAACCATTAAATTCTGGTTGTGATTCTAGTTCGTTTGAATATATCTATCAAAAATCAAACAATTATGTTTTATATAAATGTGTATGTCTTAATTAAAAATAATAATAGTGAAATTTAACTAAATCAATATCAGTTACTTTCATAGTAGCGATTTTAGTAATTTCACGTTTTCTTTGAAATTTTTTTGGACTTAATTTTGCTACAAAACGCGACGTTTTTGTACTTTTTTTTAATGGTTTTACATCATTCTGGGTAGGTTCTATTTGAATTGGCAATAAACCATTGGTGTCTCCATAAGCTGTTTTTCTGTTTTCCTAAGATATTTTAATAAGGTATTCAAATCAAAATGGAACACTGGTTTATATATTAATTATTGATTACAAACTTCTACAATAGCGTTTTCGACAGATGCAAAATATTTAGTCCACCAATCTCGACTGTCATCATTCTTTAACTCAACTACTTCTTCGAAACTTGGTTTACGACTTCTGTTGAACTGCGTTTTAATATCTTTTTGAGTTAGATGACTAGAACCCTAATATCGAAAAAACAAAAAATAGGTCAAATAATTTTAAATAAATCTTGTTAATAATAACTTACATAGCTAATGTTGATGACACTATCCCTGCTGTCAAATACATTATCGGATTGTATGGTATTGTTATAATTAGCATTTTGATCATTTTTGTTAGATCGACTTGTGTTTGTTAGATTTTTTTTTGATTCGATTTCTGAAATAATTTGACGTGATTATTAATCCATTTATATAATAGTAGTTTTGATAATATTTTTATTAAAATATTGTCGTAAAATAATAGAACAATTATTAAACTGAGGAAAGTTGAATAAAAATATTCCATTTGTTTGTTAAATATAAATCTATTATATTTTTATATTTATGTAATATAATGAACCGAATCTGACGGTACGGTGCAATAGTAATAAATTACGAAGTCAACTTAAGTCATCGACTCTTCGAATAAACCATATGTTTAAAGTAAATAAAAACACTTGACGAAGGTAGAAGTTTATTTATTTACTGAGACTCAGCAGCCCGGAGGAACGTTTAAAACGTAAGAAGCGATTCCAACAAAGAAGAGGTACATTCGGAAGACACTGATTATGAAATCAAAGTGTTCTTCCGAGGATTGGTTTATTAGATAGTAAAACGAATATAAATTTAAACTCTGTAGTATCTCTATATATCTATATGTAGTATCTATATATAATAATTTATAAATTTATAGATTTGATAAACGACCATAAGGTAAATATGGAGTCGAAATCCAGATTACTACACTGAATACCGATATATTTATTATTTATCAATTACCTATCTAATATGTATCTTAAAGGTTTACGTTTCAAATTAATATATTGTAATGCTAAAAATAAAATATTTAAATACAAAAATGGAAGATTAGTGACTAATAAAGTAATAAACATTTACTTCGATAATATTACTGAATATCAAACAACGAATATCTAAAACGAAAAATCAAGTCAAATTAATTTCTAGATAATCAGAGAACCTTTTTATTTATCTAGATAAAATAATAAATACATATTTTAGATATCTAGATAATGTACAACATTGAACATTGATACTTTTATACTTAGGAATCTTACAAAAAATATTCTAATGTAATAGAATAATAAGTATTAGTGTTTTTTGTTTCAGTAAAATAAATACCTATATAATAAAATAATTCAATATCATTACTACAATAAGATGCCACAGTAAAATTTGACGTTTTTTATTTATTTAGTAGGTAGCAATTTAGCAAAAATATGTTTTATATTTACTGTTAACAGTATCTACTCAGGATTTAATATACCTAAATCAAAAATTATTTTACTTAATTAAATAAGACAAAATTTATTATGTTTTGAAAAGAGGATTTTTTTTTAAAATTCTATTCCCCGATAATCTATTCATACTCCAAACTTAAAAAAAAAATTGTATAATTTTTTATTTAGGTAGAAAAATATTCAATGAATACATCAAACATTTTTTCGAAAATATAAAAATATTTTTATCTTTAATTTGTTGAAATAACTTTCATTTCAGGTCAATTAGATCCTGTTATCCTGGGTACTACTGAAAGCATGAAAATACATTTTTGCTTTATTGCTCGTTAGATAGATAGAGATTGCAAATGTTACTGTAACCTCTTACTATTGACACCACTAGGTATTTTGTATATTGTTAAGGCATTCTTACGTTGCAATTGCATTAGTGATTTATTCCGTTCAATAGCTTCTCTTTCCTTCTTCGTAGTTGGAACGTACATATACCTATGAATCGAGTTAATGAGATGTGTACCTACTAATGTAAATCTACCGAAACTCCGACAGTCAACAGCTCGTATTGTCAATGGTGGACGATATAATTCTTGTTCTGGAAGTTCCTATTGAGCATAAACATATATGTATGTGTATATAATGCTAGTTCTTAAGGCTATAACACATTTTTCTTTTTACTCAAGAAGACTTGATATCCACATGTGGTGTTTCCGCCGAACTGACGGTTAAAATTTAGAAAAAAAAATACATACAGCCTCCCGAAATATTTTCTTCTTTAAATTTTGTTACTTGTATTTAAAATCTAATATTTACTTGAATGCCACAATTTATATGCTAAGTAACGTAATTATGCTATATCGTCCGTTAGTTTCTACAGAGATGCATATGCAGTTATCAAGTCATCTTAAAGCATATTTTTGAAATAATACTAGTACAAATTATTAGGTATTTTGTAACACTCACTAGTTCCAAAAATTTGACTGGAGTGCTAAAGTTTGGATTTTTGCGGGCATTTTGAATAATAGACGAATAGAGAATATGACCAGCACATTCAATGTCTACACGAGGTTTGTCGACAGTCATCAAGTGAACTCGTTTCAGATTCCGGAGTCCCCAGAATAACACTTCAATTCTAAAATCGTTTATGGGACGTTCAGTGTACATTGCAATGGGTTAGGTTAGGTAAATAATTAACGAAAGTTGTATAAATTTAAAAATATTTCATATTTTAGTTATTAGGCTAAAACTAATTAACGTATAAGTGTATAATATAGACGTAGTTCAAAACAAATATCCTAAGTTGTGGTTTGTATATACCTATATTTCGCTAAAGTCGGTCTAATATCTTTGGGAATAGGTAAGATCGGTTCACAATGTTGACCATCCATTATCGAATAAACGTCTTTGGGATCTGGTAAAGGCGGTAGTATTGCACTTTCACCAATTAACGCGTTAGGAAGCTAGAATAAATATTAAATAATACCGGCTAGTGGTGTAGTTAAATTTAAATAGTCCAACTTGTAACAATTCGAATGTAGCTAAAAGTTCTCCTGCATGTTCCATGCCTCTATGTACATCATGCCATTCCAATGCTGGGGGAAATTCTGGTCTGATATAGTCGTCTTCCAAAAGTTTCACGTGCGGTTTAGCCACAGTTCTCCCGATGAATTCTGATTTGCCCTAAGTATTACACAAATTGTCAGTATATCATTCCTTTATAAAACCAACAGATTACCACTTTGTCTTGATCGAATATTTCCACCACTATGGTCGGTGAATGTTTTTTTATGTCATCCTTTGTACCATAGAGTATCACGTCATTGATGATTAATAGTTCGTCCCAAGTCGGACTTAATGTTTCATCTATAACCTGTAGAAACATAGAATACAAATTATTAATGCGCAGGAGACCTATTGGTTTGATTCTCAAATCAAGTAAATAACATTTTTGATTGAAAATACTAAAAAATCAATTGAAAGTTTATATATTTTTAATTAATTTAGATCAAATTTGATTTATTTATTTTTAACGAAAATGCTTTTTAGTGGATTTGAGAATAGAATTCTATCGCATATAATATAATCGAGAATTCAATTGAACATATAAGTAGGTAGATACTTGAGTTTTGATAGAGTTTTCACCAAATATTATTTGTGCGTATGGGTCAGACAAACCGGATGCGTCGGAACCGATCAACGATCGAGCTTGGTACATGTATGCTCTCAGTTGAAATGTCTAAAAATAATGTTTATCATCAAGTTGTTTTATTAGTAGAGATAATACGTTATAATATTATAGAACTACTTTCACTAACATATTTTTCACAATAATGAATGTAGGCCGGCGGTGGTAATCTAGGATTGTCTGGACTATACAATTCGGGTGTGGTATTATAACCATTGGGCAGACCATTTGATAGATATTTTTTATGTTTCATTTGTCCTAACCACGTGTATACTTGTAGTTTAATAGGTATTGACCATCCAGAAGAACCATAATTTTTCTTTCCTGGTAACTGAAATTATGACACTTAAATTTAATTTCTTCTCAATACTCAGTGTTTCATTATAAATACCTTCAAAAACAAGGTGTGAACTTTTGAACAAAATTTTCCACATTCTTCATCAGCAACCGAATAAATTAAGTGTCTAGCCATAATTCTTTGATAAGCTACTCTTTTACCATTGCTCACCATCCATAGAAAAATATCCGGCAAAGAATGTTGTGGCTAAAAGAATAAAACATATTTCATAGAGAAACGGTCAAAAAATGTTTTTAATTGTACTTTACGTCTTCAATGAGCGCTTTTATTTTTTGTAAATAGTTTAACGCAGTTCTGTAACGTTCTTTAAACGAGTTTTTGGTAACTATAGCCTTTAAAGTTCTTGACATTTTTCCAATTTGTTCCTGTTTTTAAATATAAACGTTTATTATTAATTTTTTAAATTGTGAGTAATTTGTATCATAATTACAATCTCTCTAAGACACAGTTTCATTCTTTCTTTGTCTAACTTGGTTTTTCCTAAACCTTGACCACACCCTACACCTTTAGTGAAATTTACATATCGGTTGCAACTAGTTGATAGTTCGTCTAAGACAGATTTAAGTTTTTCTTCTTTATCTGGATCATCATCATCAATCAAAAACGATACTTCATTTAGACCTTCTTCCTGCATGCGTATAAAATATAGAAATAATTTTAAAATATGGAATTTCCATAAAAAGACATTTTTATACCAGTCTATCAGATATTTTATTGATTATATTGGAGTTGTACATTCTTCGTCTGTAATCTGGCCATATTGACTTAACGTGCAAACAAGGCTTATCCTCACGTAATGGCAAGTAATAATATACCTTATCGTTGGTTATTGGTTTTATTGCTGCCGTTGTGCTTTGCCATGATTCCGAAATGACGCTTTCTGTAACATTATATATTTAATTAAAGATATAATACATTATAGATAAAACAAAGAGATATAACTAAATAGATTACCAAGCACATTGACTTTATCATGGTCTTCTTGAGAATTAGATTCATTATGACCATCAATCATATTTCCTGCGTTCCCAATACTTAATTCGAAAAATATTGGTTTTTCTCCGAGTTTTTTTTCGATCATTGATGCGTCTAAAATGGTCATGAACAAAAAAAACTCTTCGTTTTTACAATACGATGTCTGAAAATCGGAGCAATTTTAATGAATGTATTATGAGTATAATGATTTAAATAGTTTAAAATAGTATACTTCAATAAATATCATACTTCTGTAATTGGATAAGTCGGTTCAACATCTACGCCAGAGTTCATGAATTCCGTGTTTTCGGTAATTTCAGTACGAATCGATACTAATACTCGAGCTCTGTATGAAACCCCCTCTCCAAGACCAGTATTAAGCGTCGCGTGTTTGTCTAAAATGCTATAATCTCTTGTTGATCCATACATATGTATAAAAGTCGGTCCGAAAGTAGGAGGAAATCCTAATATGAAGAAAAATTAAAATATTATATTGTATGGGATTTACCAAGGGTGGCCAAATGGTACTTCACCGACAAATTCAATATCAATCTTCCTTTGTTAGAATTTATTGTTACCTATATAATTAGTTGATAAATCACAACTGTCGATAATTTTTGTCTTATTAGATTATATGTTGTCAGTTTATCAAGTAACAGTTAAATAGTTTTTATGTTGCCAATTTTATTTCTGTTATACTTATTTATTATATAATATTATAATTCCAATCTTAATAAAAGTGTAATCAAAAATATTATTATAATTATAATTAATTATTCAATTAAAATTGCATATTTTTTTTTTATGAAAGTCAATCCTCAAAGGAAAAATATATTCTAAATAGATAGATTTCTACCGAAAAACGTCTAGTGATGTGGTGACATTTTGAAGTTCACATCGAATAGCTTATTATTAGAATAATATGTGCAAGCAGTGCATATTATACCCTGTAATATTATATGTTCCACATTTTATAAGTGCAATTTGAATGAATTATTACCTCTTTCACCATCGTTCGATATGGTTTTAAGATCGATGAAATGGGTGCCGATGATCGTGTTCACCGGATCATTGTCCCTCAGTTGGATTTTTATTCGCTGGCAAAGTGGCGGAAACATTTCGGAAAAAATAATTTGCTCGTTCCACACCGGTGAGTAGCTGTGTTTCCGAACGCTCGTCTTGCCCTTTGTACACAAAATATTTAGGCATGTTTCATCATCAATTTATTTAAAATTCACTATTTTCTGTTTGTATTCGAGTTTTTTGATGCATGTTCCAAAAATCCTAATGCTGGTTTGTTTATTTATTTTATTAGTACGTACTTCAAATAATAACTTGATAAATATATGTCATAAATCCTGATAAAATTATTAATTTTTCAGTCATATGCATTATGTATACAAATAATGTGAATGTATTTTTTAAATTTATATTTTACTTTACATATGTTATTTTATAGGTAATATATAATTATAAAATTAATTGATACTTGGAACACACACCGTATTGCTTTATAGTTATTTGGTTATTAAATAGGTACCTATTAAATAAATACTTGCTAGTAATTTAATAAACTGAAAATTATCTTTATACTGTCATGTAGATACCTCTACCTAAAAGTGTATTTATATGCTAGGCTGTTAGCATACTTTAGTTGATGTAATATTAATTAAACTTAAGATTTTAACGTTGTGGTTTCCTAGTTTTTAAAAATGATGGATTATTGAATTTGATTTTTTAAGAAAATAAATACAAACGAAATAAATTAGAAAATATCGATTTTAAATTAAAAACCTAATAAATAATAAGAAATAAGAGGAAAACAGGAAACGACGATCATTTTCGATATAGCAATTTTCGTAATTGGTTTTATTAAACTTACACTGAAATATTAAAGTAGAATTTTACTAACGATCAACTTCATTTTTTTAATTTTAATAATTCATTAATTATACGGTATAAAACTCAATTTTAAATAATCCCTAATTAACGATAGGAGGTTACATCCTGAAAATGTTTATAATATTTTGTTTCAGAATATCGTTATCGAGATAAAACATTCTTTATTAAATATACTTCACTTTGTAATTTATAGGTACAATTAATCGAGATTGGTAATGTTATTGGTAAGATTATTATCTTATGATCTTGGTTTGATAAAAATTAATTGTTTGAAATGTTTGAAATTGATAAATTATTGCACTTTATTGTATTAAATACTAAAATAGTACACCTAATTTATACAATCAACAAATAATATATCAAACTAAAGTTTATAGATATTATTATTTTTAAGAATTTATATTTATATCGAGATATCATAATATTTGCATAAAGGTTAAGGTGTATATGTATTATGTACTAGCTAAGTGGAGGTTCACTTTGTGTCTAGAATTCATAATGTTTTCGATTATTTATAGTCATTTATTTCAAATTGCATACTAATGACTATAAGTGTTTTTGAACAGTAAGTTATTTATTGAGTTAAAGATGAAAAGTATTTAAATTTGTAATATAAATTTTTATATCGCAATAGCTTATAAGGCTGTAACAATTGTGTTTGCGTTTTGAATAATATTAAAGTCAATTAGATACAGTTCCGTCATTTATTCATTTGTTCTACATTTTGTTGTTGTCAAATCTTGGTAAAATAAAATGTATAAATCTTTTTTTAACGTAGTTAAATGATTTATGATAATGTTTTATCAATATAGAATATCGGGATTTGAGAGTCCCATGGTTATCTGAGTAGGTACATAATTACAATATTCTAAAATTAATGCACATGACTTATATTTTAAACGAATTAAATGAAATTGCATTATTGAATAATGAATATTTTTCCATTTTTAATGAAATATAAATATTATAGTTCAGTTTTCGGTATACAAGACCGATTCGATAAATTATTATCTATACATACTGAATATTACTATATTATAATGGTTTATTTCAATTAGTATTAAGTATCTATTATTAACATTTTGTAAATATTATACGAATAGTGTTATCGTATTATATGAGTATAATATGACACTACTGGTGTACCAAATCGTTATTATATTGTTGAAAATGCTGACTGACAGTGACACGAATAGTTACCGAAGTATAAAAAGGCGTTGTGCTGGATAAAAATATTTCATAGTATAGAGTATTTTCGATTCACGTCAATAATTCAATCTTACAGAATGCCGCTAGCATATTATTACGTTCTGTATAATTTTTCAATTCGATTGAGGATGGTGGGTTACTATATATAAATATATAAAAATAACAATAAGTATGTGTGGTTTACAAAATACCACACATTCTTTCTTCAAATTAGTCTTTATAAATAATATTTTATAATTATTGTAGTCAAAATGTTCCATACACTCGTTTATAGTTATATCACAGTATCAGTACTGATTTCAAAATAGGTAGATAATAATATAGATCCCACGTGTTATAATTGTCCAAAGTAACAACAAATATTATCTTTCTTTCTTTCTTTATTTTCAACTTTATGTTTTTTGTTTTCACGCTCGCAATAATTAGTAATATATATATATAGTAATCATTTATATAAAATAAATATACTCAGTTAAAAACAGAACTTGTTGATTTCTTACCTTTCGTTTTAAATACACAACTTATATACTAAACTATTAGATACAACTGTTCATATTATTATGAAATTCACGAATTAATAGTGAACTATTACAACTGGTGGTTTAAAAAGAGGTTTTTTTTTTTTTTTTATTATTTTTGTTGATATTTAAGTTTTACAGTCTAGTAATATTAAACTTACTGTATACCATCGAGTGTTTCTCTAGAGTCTAGAGATTAATCGGTAATTTAACTTACCGTCAGTCCGGCGAACGACACTTGTACGAAGGGGTCAACCAGGTCTCGGTTCTCTCCAGTAAATGCTTTTTTCACGTTTGCCACCAGCGTACTGTTCATTTTCGGCAAACCATCGGCCCTGTATATACGAACCACGTACTTGGCTCTCTGGCGGTCAACCGGCACGCCGTCGGGCAACAAAAGATTTCTGAATGTAAACCCAGACACACAATTATTATCGACATATCGTACACAATACATTATCATATTATATAATAATATTTTATAAAAAAACATTGGGAATACGTGGAATACGAGTATAATGTTTTTCTTATTAAATTTTAACATAAATTATTGTATTTCAACAATTATACAGGATATAAACGATTTGTAATATATATAAAACACGTTGGCCGTTATAAAGTATAAAAAGAGAAAAAAAAGAATAAAGTGAGTAAACCCCACAGTCGTTACATTTTTAGACTAAATCGAAGATTGTAATAAATAATATTTTAAATTAAGGTGATATTATTAGAGTAAATAGCGTTGGTATCTGAAAAATTAGTGCGAAGAGAAGTGAAGGAAATGTTTAAATTGTATCTATTAGAAAGGAGAGCAGGACAGAACATTAATAAATTACGAAAGTCGCAAAATTCTATGCCGCACTTAGCGAGGATATAGACTGGACTGTTAAGGCCTAAATTGAAGCCTTAAAATGATTTGGTAAAAGATCGTGACCCATACGAAGTTTTATGAACATAACTATTAGAGCGCGACTGATTATTACCGGAGTGGTCTGAAACTATGGTTGCATGGAAATGGTAGGGGAAACTACTTTGTATGTAGTGGCATAGGTGATTGAAAGATTACCAATGTTTACGTATTGATTTGCGGTGGATAGTGTTTAGATCAGAATAAGGATATAATGAAAGACCTGATAAAAATATGTTATTAGTAAAACATACAGACATTGGCTCTCTTGTTGCCCGAGATACCAATATGACCAAGAACCCATAAGCATAAGATAACAAAGTCACTGATTTTGAAAATAAGAAGTAAATCGTGGATTTTTAATATGATTGGGGAGCACTGAGAATTAAAGATATTACCAGATAAGGATAAAAAGCTGGCTTGAAAACCGGACATTATAAGAAAATTACTAGGATGGAGCGATCTGATGCAAATAAATGTTTCTAGAATGACACTGCATTCTGTCGTGAAAGAAGAAATATACGGAGATAAGTTGGCAGCTGATTGAATACGGAGATCTGCAAAGAAAATAGTATATCCTACTCATGTTGGATTCAAAGAACCGTTTGTAAAAACTAGGGTACTATAATGATGATTGTTATGTATATATTGAGAAAAAAATAATATTGTTAATTATAATTGAAGATATAGAGTGTAGCTTCTTAAGGACGTAGCTAAGAAAGTTAGACGTAATCGTCACTAATGAAGATAAAGTGAGGGCTTCATATAATATCGGGGTTTATAAAATTATTATTCAACCAACGTGCACGAAAACCCCGATCGAATAAACAAATTAAGATTACTATTATAACTATCCCCAGTTTATAGTTCATTAACTAAACCGGCTATAGAAACTTAATAGTTAAATACATATTGTTACGTAATTCATTATAATAATATGCAAAAGCCCCCTCTCTCCTCAAAAAAACCGTATTCGATAATTTGACAAAATAATTGTGTGAGTGGGTATAATATATATTTGAGTAAACACGTATTTTGCCAAATTGTTATGCAAATAAATAATGTCGATAATGATTCAGTGTGTGACGATCGTGAACAAAAAACCGAACTAATGGAATCCACTCGAAATGTAAATAGGAATAGAAAGTAAATTCGGAGACGAAACGCAATTGGATCTCGTAACTCACGCCTCAATGTCGTCTTCGTCCTTTTCGGTTTTCGGCGGTATTTTGATGGTATCGCCCTTTCCGATCACACTGATGTCACATTTCAAGTATCCTTTAGGTCCGCCGACTATGTCGTCAGGGTCAGTGAGTAGAGCCCATTTGTGATAGAATTGATGTTCTGAAATTATTTCCACGGCACACCGGCGTTACACAGATTTTCGGATTATGTATCATGTAATAAAAATAAATGAAAACAATAAATATGAATGTTTATTTATGTTTTTTTTTTTTAGCGTTATCTTTGCGTTTAATTTAAGAAGAACAAAAATAATGAACGAAACCGTTTTCGACCTCAGAACCTTTCCGTGCTTTTGTTGTTTTTTTAAAGTTTTGATCACTATCTCGGTGGTTTTTTTGTTTAATATTATTTGAGATTTATGTTCAAAATTGTTTAAATTATTTTTGTTTGATGGCATAAAAAGTCTTTGGACCACCGTTCAAAATCATCCCTCGGCCCGAGGGGGGGGGGAGGAAGGGAAACAACAAACAAAATAATATAAAGAGAAGAAAATAGGTATTTAAACAGACCTTAAAATTATAATAATATAAAAGTATCCACTTATAAAATATTTACTTGA
The DNA here is from genome assembly GCA_902439185.1 of Cinara cedri. Lineage (NCBI taxonomy): Eukaryota > Metazoa > Arthropoda > Insecta > Hemiptera > Aphididae > Cinara > Cinara cedri. The sequence goes on from CABPRJ010002421.1 coordinate 50,035, forward strand.
TGATTTCGTTACTCTCGTTTTTCAGAACTTTTCTTTTTTATGAAATACGTCTTTAAAAAGTAAACTTGTTATTGAAAATAAGTTATAATAATTGTTTTGGATTTATATTATAGTTTGTGTGTTCTTTATTCGAATAATTATATTTTATATTGATCATTTATTTATCGTTTTTCGATTACTAATCAGAGTGATTTTATTATCATGGTCAGCGATTATCTATAAAGATTTTGAGAAGGAATAAGAAATTGATTTTGGCTGTTTTTCAGTTTTTGAAATGTCCAATGATCTTAACAATTACAATATTTTTAAAATTGTTCACTTTAATTTCGTACACCATAAACACATGTCAACTTTTGCTTTTCACAGTCACTTGGTCTAAATTTTAAACTGTTACAACTCATAAACTTATAAATAAAATATTTGATAACGCTGACATGTAGATATTGATAGTATACGAAATTAGGATAACATTTTGAAAACATTGTAGTAAGATCATTTTATAGTTGTATAATGATTGGAAAAATCAAAATCGTTTTCACTTGAAATCTTGTCTGTCACGAAAAACCGAAAAAAACGGAAAAATGTAAGAGATGTCGGTATTAGCTAAAAATATTATGGCCTTCTTTTTTCCTGTAGACAACTTTTCTACCAGAATATTTGCTTCAACTTTTAATGATAGACATTTTTCTGAAAGGACATTTCACTGGGGAGATATACTTTAGAGATGTTGTTTTACGATTTTCCCAAGAGGTTTCCCAGCAAATGTGATAAACTGGGGAAAACATAAGAAAACCGGGGAAATCGGTACAACATTAAAAAAATATTATTATAGAAAATATATGGAGCCTATTTAATTATTTTATTATAATATGGCATATATATTGTTGACTAAGTATCACTATCAACTGAACTCCGCTCAGAATTGTTTTTTCGTAAATAATATCGTTTAATACATTAAATTACCTATAACAGTGGTTGCACCCGTCCCCATTATCCTAGGACGTCTTTTTTAACATTGATCTGATTTTTCCATGTTTTCCTGATCTGTAACATTTGCTTGAAAAACTTCTTAGGAAATCGAAAAATGACCGCCTATAAAAATAGCCTAACCTCTCAGAAGTACCTCCACACACCTATTTCCTTTCAGAAAAGGTGCTACTCTTAAAAATCTGAGCAAGATCTCTGGTAGAAAAGTTATCTACAAATAAAAAAAATATAAGTGATGACGAAGGAATAGTATTCGTAGCTATTCAGCGTTTAAGGATGTTATATACTTATATACAAGATGTATACGAATTTTTTGTGTATTTGAAATTGTATTCAAATATAATATTGAGTACTACGGGGTAATGATTTATATTCTACTACCTTCATAATAATTGCATTTCGTTAGTTAAACATTTCGAGAACTAATTATTACAGTAACGAAATGTACAATGATTATTTTAACCTTCTCTGTGCGGCAGTGGCGGTATAAATAATTTAAACGGGACATCCTGTTCGGAACCTTTATTATGAAGTCGGTTTTCATTATTTGATTAATTTCCAAAAGCTAAGTTGTATATCCTATATACCTATCTATAAGTAAAATGAGTGGGTCTATATTGAGTACACCTCCTTCCCGCGCTATTTAAAATATCAAACGATCAATTGCGCACACTAAGTTTAGTAACCGCAATCGATCGTCAATAAAAACTATAATAATATTTGTAACATACTTATAGCTTATTTTCGATATAGTTTAACTAACGATTTCAAGTAGAAACATTTTTAATTTAAAAAAACAATTCTGAAAATTTATTTTGAGTTTTATAAATGAAATTCATGTTAAAATTAAAAGAAAAAAAGTACATCGTTATTTTCAGTTTAATATAAAACAATCAAAAGTTAAAAGCTAAGTTGATAAACATTTTTACTCGTTAATATACCTAGCCGTTAATATGACCATATGAATCCATTAAAATTTCTGGGGGAATAAAATGCGAAAAGTTCTGAAACGTGAAAAGAATATAACATATTTATATGAAACACGACCAATTTTAAGGCGGCTAATAAAATATTTAGGTAGACTTATTCTTCCCTCCCCGATTTCTGCACAGTTTTTTCGTACATAATAGCGTTCGTTAAGTACGTGTCTATACAATAATATGTTAAAACCTATAGTGATATTAACTAGTTGTGTTCAAATAGATCTCGGCTAAGGTTTTGAACAAATCGAAAACGGTGACGTGTGCCTACTTATTTGTTATAAGAAAACCATCATGCAAATCGTCAAAGACCGGTTGGAAAAGCAAAGGAGGTACAGCCCCACGTTGCACGCCGACAGCTAAGAATAAAAATATTTAAGTGCGTTATACGAAAAAAAAAAAAAAAAAAAAAAAATAAATAGTAAACGAAAGAAAAATGTAATATATTTACCTAGTATTTTACAAGTAAATATGTTTTGAAGTTTTAATAAAATATATAATATAGTAGTGAATATAGTTACGAGAAAAGGAAAATATGCTAAAAAGTGAAAAAAAAAAATACACAGAGGGACCATAACTACGTACAAGGGGCGGTGGAATCAAATATTATATTATGACGTATTAGGCACGGAGGTACCTATCTACACTACATACGTGGGGATGGAATGCATGCGGCGAACAAATGGTAAAATTAATGAGACGACGGTGGTCGGCAACACAATATACCCGTGTATACTGTATGGTATGTAATACGCGAGAACGAAAAATGAACTATACAAAAATACAGCACTGTGATGTCTGTTGCGGAATATTATAAGATGTGAGTATATAGTATAATATAATACAGCCGAGTATAGGTACGATAATATATTATTATGAGGTCATATCGTTGCCGGAAAAAAAAAAAAAAAATACCAAACGAATTAAAACAAAACTATACATATTAATATACATAGGTACACTCAATACTTTTTAATATTATCTACATTGTACATGATTATTATTAGGTATCATTATTATTATTATAAATTTTTTTTTTCTATACAATTTTCATATATATATATTTATATATATATATTAGGAAGTTTACTATAATGTCTATCGGTATAATGTACCTGGCTGGTACCAGACGGTGCCAACGTCTAATTTAAAGCTGCCCCACAGTTTCGACGCTTTTAATATGTGTCTGGATTGTAAGACCTTTTGCGAGTTTTCGACGGACAGACAGACAGAAAACACAAGAAAAAAAAAAAAAAACAAATACAAGTCCAGCGATTCGTGCGACGAAACGGTACAAAATGTGTCGGCGTATAAAATCAAAACAATATTGTTATAATAATATAATATTATGCATTTCACGTGAAATTATTATTTTTATTTTATAGGTAAACACGGACTATTATGCTATACACTACGGACTGAGGGTTTATCTTTCCGTCGTAATTTAGACGTACAAGTGTAAAGTGTACGTGTGTCGTATATTATATATATATACATATTTGTATAGAATGAATCACCCCATTTTTTTCGGTTAAATTTTGCAATATATTCAAATTCTGATTTTTGGAATTTTTAACTGCAGTTAAAGCCGATAATTTCGAATATTTAGATTTTTCACAACTGTTAAGCAGTATCCTGTGACGATACCAATTTTGGTTTTTCAAACGAGAACATGAAAATTGAAATATTGAAAATTGCACGAATAAACGGAGTATTAATTTAAATACATTTTGGTGTCGAGATTTTTCATTTTCATTTTCCATTAATGAGATATTTTATTTTCAAGTTTACGTAAGGGAAGAGTAGTGGCGGAGTACCATTTGTGTGATACTCCATTTATTTATGGAATTTTTAATATAAGTTCTTATCTGAAAAATCAAAGTTGGTATTACATTAAAAGGATAGTCCTTAAATGTCGTAAAAAATCTAAGTATTCAAAAATATCGGCTTTAACTAAATTAAAAAATTCCAAAAATTAGAATTTGAAAAAAGGTATACAAAATTTAACCAACAAAGATGAGGTGAGCATACTTAGTGAATCACCCTGTACATATACATAATATTGCTTCGAATAATAATCATATCAACTCACGAATTGAATATGTCGAAACAAACTTGAAATAAGTATGTGCACGTACTATCTAAAGATTAAATTCTATTTTATGCGCGGGTAAGGACGAATCCGTACTAAACAATAACGTGACGACGATGTTGCGCCACGAATTTCAAACTATTACACAAGTGTATTAATAAGTTACCTAGACGATTTAAATATTAAAATGCTATTTTTTTATATTTAAATATAATATAACCTGCCTATAATACAAATAATACAGTTTATACGTTATATTTTTCTCAAACACGCGTACTATCGACATAAGGTGGTATTATATTATGTTTTTTTTTTTAAACATATTTTAATTCCGTCAGAACTACACTCTTGACAGGTAATAATAATAACAAAATATTATAAACGTAAAATAAAAGCCGCCATCCGGGATAAGTGTGAAAGAATCCAATTTAAATTATATTTTGTCGTAATCTACGAATTTTAATAATAAAAAAAAACCTTTTTTCACCTTTGTTATAATATTACGCTATGCTTACTTTATATTATTTTATTATTAAAGTTTTTTTGCCAACCTGTAATTTAAATTTAAACCCACTAAAAAAATAAAAACAAATAATTATTCAACGCGTTAAATTAAATTACCTATATAATTATAAAGTAGATACCCGTTTTATAAAAATGTACAGTTGAACGGTTTAGGAATATTAATTTTGTCTGGATAATATGATAAATAATGATATTAATTTAAGTTCGATTGATTTTAAATCCATCAATTTTTTTTCTATTCAGAGTGCTCCACGAAGATATGCCCATTGAAATATCTCCGGTGATAATAAAGATAATCAAATTCTTTTTTTTTTTTTTAATATTACTTCAGAAAAAAGTACCAATAATTATGCAGCAGGTTATAATTATATTCGCTAATTGAATATTATTATTATGGTTAAATTGGCTGCACATGTGTTTTCTCAGAACTTTAAAAAAATGATTAAAAATCACGTATTTACTGAAAAATAAAGTTGAAACCTCAATATTTTCACTAGAATAAATTCTATAATATGGCTATCTCCAAATCTCCAAAGTTTATAAAAATAATAAAATAAAAAGTTATCTTTTCAAATTTTTCCTAATATATGAAAAATAAATTTGAGCATAAATGTTATTTGTAAGTTTTATTCTTGTAAGTATGAAAAAAGAAAAACAACAGAATTTGCTTATCATTATTATCGCTAGAGATAATACATTAGGTTTTTTTTTGTGGGACATCCTTTATATTTATTAATGAAAAGAACAATAGAAAATATAAGAATGTATGGACTAATATTTGTATTATTGTTGTTGGGTATCAGCTAACATCAAAAAAAGATGTTAACTAATACTTATTATTATAATTTTTGAATTTTGTATTATAAATACAAATAATACAATAAATCCCAATCGCATCCCGGAATAACTTTACTATACACTTTTTAAAATAAAAATGTTTAGTTTACTTTTTATACTTTTTTAATACGCGTACGTTTTGCGTACATTATATTTTTTTAAATAAACAAAAATCATGACCCATCTTTGATTTTATATTTAAATAGCTTATAACGATTGTTTATATATGCATTTATAGCAACACGCAGTTACCTAATCTAATCTTAAGTATTTATGTGAGTTGGTTTTTTTGTATTCGGTTGTCGATCGAAGTACAAAAATATAGATTATGGGTAGTATAATATTTTTTTAAATAAAAATATAAACTTAAAAATTGTTTAAAGCATTCCGAAAAATCAGAAAATATTCAACAAATAAACAATAAAAATAAACAAATTAACGAATACAAATAAGTAATATAGACTTTTTAAATACCTATCGTGTAATATAAAATGTTAGTTCTAGAACACACACGAAAGCACAAACATACTATTATTATTGTTAGACAGATTGGGTTTCTATACAGGGTAATTCTTTTGTACCGAATCAGCAAAGGTGTTGAATAAATTCGATTTGGTTTTAATATAATTTTTACTATTTGCGTTTAGATGAATTATTTTCCCCCATATTACTTTTGCGTAAACCATAAATTGTTATAACTCATATAACAATATAATCCGATATTATGTGGACTGTTACGCATAAATGCATAATATCAATATTCCTAGAAAAAAATTATCTTTTCAAATCGTAGTTTAAAACATGACCGGCTATTTGAAAATAATCAATAGTTTATAATACTAGTATGATGTGTTTTTACGGTGTAGAGAATAAGGGTGAAATTGTGAAAATATCGTAAATAACAATATGATCATTAAAGGATTCTATAATAATAATAAAAAAAAAAAAAAAACAAGTTCACATGTTTATATTCAAAACTGTGATGATAGGCGCAATAAATGTAAACATTATAATAATATAATATTATAATATATGAAATACGAATCTCAATTATTATATTAACCATGTTAACATTTACACGGATATTTTTAAAACAAATATAAAAGTAGGTTTCGCAGCCATCAAAGACTAACTATCAAATGCATTCGAAATCTTTGTAGAAATAAGTAATAAATAATGGGGGTTGGATTCACCTTGTCTTAAAATCAGAGTTGCCCGAGTGCATCCCGAAATGATTATTTTTTAATGTCCCGAGTGCGTCCGGAATATGTGACCATCATCTGAATGCGTCCCAATAAAAAAAAAAAATGATTATTTTTTCATCGTAGCCCGAATGCGTCCCAGTTTATTTAGAGTTACCCAGGGTGCACCGCGAGGAGGAAATCCCAAAAATATTAGGTTGTTACGTTGTATTAATAATAATATAACGTGTTTCCGTGATCTTATCAGGCCAAAATCCTGTATTGTAGGTATGCCACTACAGACTGTAATATATACTAATATCGCAAGCGTTATAAATGGTTTTGTGTTGGTACATTTTGGAGACGCCATATTATTATTATGGATTATTTCGAGTTACTTATACGACCACAGTATTATAAGACAATTCACGGTAAACAAGCAAACTTACGTAAGTCAAAATTCGTGTACCATTTCATGTAATAAATAATATGGTTAAAAACGCGTATATGTGTGTTTGAGTTTGTATGTATTTGTGTATGTTCGCGTGGCGTGCGTGGAGTATATATAGTGTAGGTATGTGTACAAGAGAAAAGATATACAGAGAAAGAATAATTATATTGTGTATTATATCATGTTGCATTACGTGGTTGATATACAGAAAAAAAAACTGTGTATAAATGATTATAAAAAAAGAAAAAGAAAAATAAAAATAAAAATAAATGAAATTAAGAAAAAAAAGTATGTGCAATGTACCGGGCGTGTCATAGACGGTGTGTAAGTCGATCTTGAACGATCCAACCACCGTTCCCGACCTTAGAATTTTTTTAGAATGCAAAACCTGAATATTTTTCATAAAGACACATGTTTTAAAGGAAAATACTATAAAGAAAAAAAAAATAATAAGAAAATATATCTTTTCAATGTATTTACGCATTGTTAGAGCATTGACTTACAAATATAATATTAAAATATTAATTTCATCTAATCATCAATCATATACATTTTTGATAAGCTATGAGTACTTATATAAAATATAATACATTCGTTAAAAATTTCAATTTCAAGTTAATCATTTCGATGTATATAATAAATGTACAGCATAATATAATATGCTATAAAATGTGTGTGTTATTAATTAGCAATTAGTATTTAAAATAGGTAACGGTTAAAAATATTATGTTATGAATATATTTTGGTTCGTGTAAATTGTAATTAAAATTATTTTTTATAATTGTAGTTATTGACATTGTGCATTATATTTATACATTATACGATTGTTATGAATATTTAAATGCAATTAACTTTTACTAAAATAACCACAAATGTTTTTTAAACTGTAAAATTATAGGAAAAAGTCAAAACCAAATTAACCATTTAAAAAGTAAATTTGAATAACCGAATAACTCAAAATATTATAATGCAGTATATCGGATGGTTTAATATTCTTTAATTAATAAATTGAACGCTCGCATTTTTTTTCTGGTTATTGTTAAATATATTATTAAAATACTGTAAATTTATAAAAATATTAAATTATTTATCATAAATGTTAAGGGGATTCGAAATGGAACGGAGATTTCCTCAAGTGGCGTAACCAGGATTTTTAATGAGGGATAATTAAGCAAGTTTTTACTTGAATCATGGGTATAGGTTAGCGAGTTTGTGGGGTTCGATTACCCCCTCTAAAAGACGTGTTTTCAACAATATGCATTTCAACAGAATTGATCAAAATTGGTAAAAAAAACTCAATAACGAAATAAGAATTTAATATCTCGGTTCATTTTCTAATTATAGTGACAGCTATATATCCTTTTAGGAGATTTTTGAGCAAAAATAGTGATTATATAATTTTTAGATATTTAGATTCTGAGTGTAGTGAAGGATGTACTGGTTTTACTGAGATGTTTATTTTTTTCCCTATATTGTGTACAAAACTTCTACCATAAATTTTGCTCAGATATAAACGTGCGGCCCTATTTCTAAAAGGGATTGTTGTTGAGATGGTACTTTTAGGAGATCGTTTTTTGATTTTCCAAGTGATTTTCATAATATCTGGGAAAAACCAGGATAAAACGCAAGGAAAATAGTAAATGTACGAAAATAATGTTTTTATTATTTTTCAAATTTTTTACAATATTCGTAGAGACATAAAATTTTGTCAGGGCACTAATATTTGCCTTTTTTAAACATTGTAAAATGTTTAAATCATTTTGGTTATTTTTGAGTAATTTATAGATATTTTAATTTTGTGAGATTCTTGCATAATTTTTGTTTGGTAGGCACTGTGTGGATGAAATTGTTAGACTAAACAGAAATGTTTGAAAATTGAACGGGAGGTCCATTAAATGTAGTACTTTGTGGTAAAATAAAAAGCATTGGAACTTAGTGTAGTTTTTTTTTTTTTTAAAAAGATTTTTAATATCAAATTTTGACGAAAAACGTTTGAGTAAAAAATTATGTGGAACAAATCTAATTTTTCAATTTTTTTTTTTTTTTTAACATGTGTATATTGCCAATTTAAGAACGATAGTGAAGTTAAAATTGAGCGAACTAACTAAATTTCGAAATTATAGCTTTTTGAAGTTCTGATATTATGCGGATATTATATGTTATATTAAATAACTCTAAATTGTCTCTTAAATTTGTCGTAATTTAATGTTTATATATGTCTATTATTATGTAGGGGGTCTCGAGTTTAAAAGGTTTCCTTTTTTAAACAAGGAAAAAACAAATGCATTTTGCGTGTACCTCACAAGACAAAATACCCCTCGATTTGTTATGCAAACTTTTCTACCAGAAATCTTGCTCCGATTTATCAAGTGAAGCTCTTTTTCTGAAATTAAAGTTTATCTCCATGGTACTTTAGAGAGGTAATCTTTTGATTTTCCCAAGTGTTTTTCCAGTAAGTGTGAAAAAACGGGAAAAACGGAAAGGTATAATATTATTATTAAACAAAATTAAAGAAAATATATAATGCCTATTTAATTATTTTATCATAATATGACAGATATATATTGTTGATAAAGTATCACTATCAACTGAACTTCGCTTAGAATCGTTTTTTTCGTTAGCAATGGTTTATCGTTGCTTACAGATATATTAAATTACCTATAACAATGGTTGCACCCGTCTTTATTATCCTAGGACGTCTTTTTTATTTTTATTTGTGTGGCTAACCCATCGAATATTTTTTTAATATAATAGTACTTCTTAAATAATAAATTTCTATGCAGTTCAATGTAGAAAATATTCTTTCAGGACAAGAAGAAATAACTGGAAAAGTAGTTAACGCTCAGATTTTAAAATAGTATAGATACATAAAAACAGTTCAGGGGGGGATAGCTTGTATAGCTCTTTTAGCCGCTACCTTGTTTACGCCACTGAGTCCTTAACTTTCATTGTCTAACACAGTGGTTTTAAACCAGCCATGATCCCGTGAGCCTGTCATAGGTGGTTCGTAGTAGTCAAAACATAAACAACAGATCTATGACGACTATGTATACTATGTAAACGAGACCTTCACAGTTGACAGTGTTGGTTTAATCGTCTTTTTGTTCACCGACTGTTGTACTAATTATTTGTGCTATCTGCTTATTAAGTGTCGTTAAACTTTTTTTTCGCCGATTAAACTGCGTGTATGTAAGAAAAAGAAAGATAAAGGAATCCTCGTTTATTTCGAATCTCCTTAAGTTTGTTTGGTTTTAGTTGGTGGAAAACAAATTGATTAATACGAAAACATAATTTTCTCGAAGTGTACAGGTATTTTTAGGTTATTGTTTTATTAAAAAAAAAAAAAACAATTAAGACTTAGAGATCAATCATTAGATAAAAAAAATAACTGAATTAGTTGCTGTTAAGTAATATTTCAGCTATATACAAATATTATTTTCGACAAAAAACGGATAGTTTTTAAAAATGTTATTTCGTCAAAAAATAATATTAATGTTTAGGTATAGTTAAAATGATGAACAGTCCACTGGCGCAATATGAATATATGTTATTACATGGAACGAATACATAACAAATTAATAACAATATATTATGTAAACAGAATATTGTAAATATAAATGTATAACGTGAAAATGACTTACCGACAGCGTTATGATTTTGTCAAATAACATCACGGTTGGCATATGAAAATCAAATACAAAATACTGGAAAAAAAAAAAAAAATTAAATTAAAGAAGTCTATATATGTAATAATAATATTATTATAATATTGTTTGGTAATGATAATTTTGTTAAATATATTCGTTAAGGGAAATTGGAAACGGTTTTCCATATTTTCTTCAGTTTGGTAAAATTAGAAAATTATTTTTACCTATAATATACCTCAATGATACCACTTTTTTCCCTAATCTACTACATGATATCATCCATTCGAGGATAAAAGGTACAACCGTTTTTACCGAAAAAAATGGTTTTCCCAAAAAGGTTTTTCCCATTTATTATGAAAATCTTTGGGAAAATCAAAAAATTACTTCGCCTAAAGTACTATCCCAAGAAAATTCTCTTTCAGAAAAAGTACTATATTTGATACTTCGGAGCAAGATTTCTGGTAAAAGTATTGTACACAGTGTAAAAAAAAAAAATAAAATAATAAACATCTTTGTAAAACCAATACACCCTTCACTACACTCAGAATCTAAAATACGAGTCGTGTAATTTTTAAAAACATAAATTAGACTTCTAATTTGTTTATTATACTCTAGTTTATTTATTGATTCAACCATATGAAAAATTAATCGCTTTCATTCGTATTAATTATGATTATTATTAAAATTACTTGAACTTTGTTTATAGACTATAGGTAATATATTTGGCATACAATTCGATGGTAAGAGTAAACGTTTTTTATCTAAAAATATAAATTTTACACAATTATCGGATATACCATATAATGAATAGTATATAACAAGTTTAAATTTATACCAGTGGAGTAGGAAAGGTAAACACATTTCATTTCAACTTTTAGGTGTTAACCTTTCTCTAATTTTCTGGCATTTTAAACTGCTATAATCCAATAATTCATAAACAGTTTATTCGATATTAGTGTTATGCAAATTAACATTTCGTTTTGGTTTGAAATGGAAGTAGTGTTGTTGACGTGATTTGTAGTACGGAAAGGGTAAATATATTGTGAGTGAAATCATTAAACGGTATTTAAATAATTGGAAAAAAACTAAAACAAATTTTACTCAAAATCTTCGTATACTTGTAAATTATAGAAGGAAAAACAACTCCGATGTTAGATAGACACTGTATGAATATTTTCTATAATAATCCAAGATAATGTAAAAAAAACGATTCATTTATGTGTCTCAAACTTGCATTGTAATCGAAACGAAAGATTTAATATGCGTTTGTGACATATACCACGCAATTACGGTTTACAGAATTATTCCATTTGACATTATCATAATTATTTAAATTTTGTAAAAATACGAGAGATTTTTCCAGTGAAGATTTAGAGTAAAATTGATTTTGGTTCTTTTCAGTAGTTGTTAAATGAGCATGTTTTTATATTTTTACGTTTATTTCGTACACTATACACACACACGTTAAGTAAATACTTTTGATTTTAAAATGGCTACCCTTCTATTCTTTTAGATTCGATGATTATATTTTTTTAAACATTTTGATACCTAAGTATTCATTACTATTAAAACCATAAAACCATTTATTTGTTGTATAGTTGTTAAAAATGTAGAGAAAGGGTTTTTGAATCTATGTTTTGAAGACGGGGGAGGAGGGTAGGTTATTATTACAAAATCAAATGTTAATACTAATTTAGGGTATGAAAAGCAGGGCTAAAAATAAATAGTATATAAATATGTGAAATTCCACAATGGTTGGAAAATACTAAACAAAATTAATTAAAATTCTTCTAGAAAACTGCTGAATTATGAAATAAGAATCGTTCTGTATTCACTATAAAACAAAATACTTGCTGTGAGTTAAATAAATTAACGTTATAATATTGTGTTTCATCTCGTTTCGGAGAAAGAAATGAATACAATTATAAAACATATTTTTTTTTTGTTCAATTGAAATGTAACGATAGGTGTGCGATATCATTGAACGTTAAATAATTTTTATTTTATTTTTCATAACATGAAGACCAAATTCATTTTTCCAAACATTTGTTTTAATTTAAAAGTAATATTTTTATATTCATCGACCACTGATTATTTTTTTTATTATAAATGTATTTAAAGAAAAAACAATCTATTGTACAACCGACATTCAATTTTCATTTGATTATATTTTGTTTATCGTTAAAAACAAAAACCGTTATATATTTTTGTTAAGGGAAAAAATTATAAGTCATTATTATTATTGATTTTTTTAGAGATTATTTGGTTTTCACGATATTAATTATTTGATGAGAATTTCAATATTCGTATATGGTATAATTGCTGCTACGATACACCGCTACAAACTAATTGGTTTATTACCACAATATGAGACGAATTAAAAATACAATTTTAAAATAAAATGTTTTTTCAAAGATTATAATTTAAAGTATCAGTTCCCACTCTAATAATAATATTTTAAGTGACAGGTTATACATACCTATATGTATCCATATAGGTATGATTTTTTTTTTTTGGTTATAATTACATAACAATTAAATAAAAGTTATTAATTTTGTCTATACTTCTATGTAAATTATAATTATCCTGGCTGCTGAGATTATGCCTCATTTTGTGTTTCTAACAGTTCTAAATTATTGTTCAGTTATATATTATATATATATATATATATATGTATAGATTAACTAGTTATTCAGTTGAAATAGCATAAGTAAACATTAAATAATTCGTTTTTGATTTTTTGGTGATAAACAAATAATCTTCATTAAAGTAATATTTTATTAAGATGGTTTCATTTAAGTGATGTATACTATTTACACGTGTAAAATGTCAATCTGCTTTTTCATATAAACAAAAACATCCATTTTAAGATGATTGCGAAGTTTATATTGACACAATGAGTGCTGTTTTTGTTATTATTTGTTTATATTGGAAAGCGATAGAATTTAAAGGTAACTTTAATATATAATAATATATATAACTATATATTATAATATAATATAAGTATATATATATAATATACATAAGTATTTATGTACTTTAATATGTTAACAAATAATTAATTTACTTTGTACATTTAATTTAATATAAAAATACAATAGATGAATCAATTATTTAATTGGTATGCGTTGTTCAAGTGGAACTGTTCGTATTCCTTGATTGATATACAGCCAGAACCAATTAAAACGCTTTTGGAAAGCTTTTCAAGTGTTTCTAAATACTTTTTAAAAGACCTTAATAAACGTGAAAATTTCTCATGACCTCATTCGGAGCACCAGGAAATATTGTGGAAAACTAAACGCCGATATTTAAAGTAGTATAGTACCACCACTCAGGTCGTTGTCTGCACTGCTAAATCACAATCCGAAATAATTACACGTTTATTACTTGGACGATGATGAGGAATTAATAAAATTTATGTTCGAGTAGGTAAATAAAATGTATTTACCTGGTAGTCAAGGATTGAAAAATCGCCGAGAGCTATAGCCAATGATTTAAAAAGGGTGATTATTGTTTTGTTTATTTATAATATTTATACTTAATTAAATTATTGTTATACTAATGTAATTATAGATATTATAAGATATTTTCAAATATCATTACAAAAAGTATTATTAATTTCATTATGAAATTTAAAACTGCATTAGAACATGTGTCGGGTGATCAAAATCAAATAGTCATAAATGTAAATATAGTTTCCTAAGGCCAACATAATTTGATTTTCCATTTCAATTATGAAAGGCTGTAGTTATGGTAAGAGAGAAACATCGTATCTGTGATATCATTTTGTCTAGAAGAGACGCAATGTGATAGTTTTTAACTATTAACTACTATAACTGGGATATCACAGTTTGTTATAATGCCGGTGCCACATAACGTAATATAAAATCTCTAGATGCCGTAGGTTTTATTTTTGTAGATTTCTGGGTTTTCTTAGCTACAAGGTGTAAGAACACAACAAATATTATATTCTAGCTGTAGCTCTACACCGAGCACAACTCAGAATCGTTTTTTATGGCAATAATTTATCCTTGTTTTCAGTATGTAAATGATAAATAATAGTCTATACCTTCCCTACGCCTCACCTAGAACAGTGATCCATTCGGGGTGTGAAGAATTTCCGGGTTTTTAAATTTTGTATTTATATTTTACCATTTATGGCGGTGTGTAACAAAATGAGATATAGGTCATACATACATATATATATATATATATATAAATAATTAAATTTAAAATCGATTTACGACCTAAATAATTCTCATATATAGACAAAAAAACCAGCAGAAATCCGTCCTTTATTGAATTTATGGTTTGACCGAAAACAATTTTCATGCGAATTTTCTATATTATTTCATATTTTGTTAAAATATACTATTACTACTCTATTACATGAACCATTATTTCTCTGTCCCGTGTACCTAAAGAAACAGAACATAGTATGAAATATTTACGCACGTGACACATTAATGTTGAGATCTTTAAAATGTTCAACATACTGTCACTCGTAAGATATATTATACATAATACATATATACATTTTAATATTTAAGTATCTATATAAGTTGGCCGTATTTCTTTTTATCGTTTTTTATTACAGTACATTTCATATTATTATTATACTTCAATAAATATTTTTCGTCAAGGTATTTTAAATTTTTTGAATTATTACAAATAGCGTATACGAGCTCGTTACCTAGGTACTTCATACAGGAAAATATAAGTTAATATAATTTTACATTGTTTTCAAATTAATATTGTACGAAAATCGCTTCCATATGCAAAATGAGTTGTTCCTTTACCTTAAAAAAGTAAAATGTAAATAATATATGATACGAAGGATTTCTTTTTAAACTCCTAATATTAATGTTTGATTATTTATGCTTGATGACAGTTTTACAAAGAGAAATATGGTGACATTACATTACAATAGAATTACACAGAACTACTATGAGATCTGAATTTAAGATTTTACATGAAAGATTTTTCATATTAACATTTTTAGTCTAAGAGATCTAGAGGCGTATTTCCCAATAAACAAAGTTAGTTCATGCTTAAAGCGGCAATATTTCAGAGACAGAATTAGTTAACGAAATTAATTTTGATGATATAGATAACGATTTTGCAACTCAGGAATCACGCCGAAAGCCATTGAGTGTATAGACTAATCATTTTAACGTTATTAAAAAAATGTATTTTTCCACAGTATAACTTTTTTTTTTTATTGGCACAAATTTTAATAAATAACTTTTTTTTTACCATACCATTACAATACATAGGTCATGTATTAATACTATAATTTTATTTCATATTTATAGTTTGTAATATTTGAGAAAAGGGTCAATAACATATAATTATTTTCAATGTACCTAATTCTTATAATAGTAACACTATATTATAATTTCATGGTTTAAAAATAATAAAAGTTCTTATCAAAAATATAAAATAAAATAATTTATTTATATACTTCAAAAGGCGGAATTTTTTTTGTGCTTACAGTGGCACAGTAGTTAAATCTGGCACTTTAGAGATCTAATATTGTGGGGTCTTTATACATGTAATATTAATAAAATATCTAAAAGTCTGGGCATTTACGCGTTAAAAAGTTAAAATTGATGTTAATTTTAGTCTTTAAACTTTGATTTTGTTATTTAAGTATTCAACTTTTAACTTAAACTCATTTGTTTTTACATTAAATTAATTAATATCGAAATTATGTTTTATCATACCGAGTTAAATTAACTCCATTTTTTTTAAATTTTAACACGATATTAAACTTACGATTTATACTTTATTTGAATAGATTCCATCGTATAAATAATTATTCTTTTATGTTTTCCCAATGAATGTGAAGGTACGAACTTAAATTAAGTACAATTTAATATTCCCAGAATAGATCTCCTGCATTTAATATCGATGATTCTTGATACTAAAAAACCACAAATTCTAGGGTAGATCATTGTTATTATGACAATATTGAAATGCACAAAAAAAAAAACTTATGTTATTAAGTTGATAAAATGTTCGAATTCACTTTCAACTATCACTATCTAACTATCTAACTATTCAATATCTATAAATATTACAATTTTTAACGTATTTTTAAAATATTTATTAATTCGCATAACTTGTCTAGACATTTCTTAAGTAGGTAGTTTTTTTTCCCCCGAAATAATTTGTCTTATTATTAGCCTTAATTTAAAAAAGAATTATATGTACAATGATATTTCTTAACTATGATTAGATACACGAAATCCTGACCACTTATACTACAGGTTATAATATTAAATGGTGTCACCTGCTTGTGGTTTTTTCTGGTCGCCCGTAACCCAGTTATACTCGAAGGCTTTTAAGTACTTCAATGTGACCGATTCGAACTTAGGATCGTAGTCCTAAACCATTTACTTAAAATGCTTAGACTGCTTAGAGTATATATTTAGGATTCTTTCTGTAGATACGACAGGCAACAGAGTGAAAAGAACATAAAACCACGCGCACCTACCTTAAATTCACGTAATTCACCCTGCTATTCGTTTTTATTTTAAAATTCGTTGTTTCACCGATACAAAATAAAATAAAATAAAATTAGACAACTATTTTCATAAAACATAAAAGAAAAAAGGACCTAATTTAAAAGGTTTCCTTTGATCCATTAGGTATAGATAGTTAGGTAGGTACCTACTTGAAATACTTGAACATTCAAATACAATATTTTTAACAGTCTTATAAGAGTTTTAAGAGTACAAAAAATTATTTAACGACCGATACAAAAGTGGCGTAATCATAAGGAGGGGGGAATTATTAGTTATTAGAGGTGAATTCTGTACGCTTAAAATTAAAAAACCTAAAAACTTAAACTTGCGTACGGGCTCACGGTCGGTCGCTCGATCAGCGTCAAATTAAACGCCAGCATTTATCGATATGGACCGTCGGTCGATCGACGTACGCGTGACGGACAAGCTCGACCGACGGTAATCAGCGCGACGTAGCTGTACGCGCGTATTAATTTTTCAGCGGTGCACTGTATTTGTTCATATGCATTCATTGATATATCTACGCTCAACCGACGTCTACGCTGACCGTCGGTCGAGCATTAATTCCAGCATAACAGTTTCATTATTTTCGGTTTTATTTTATTGTTGTAACTCGGTAAAAATAATTGTAGAGATCCGATATTCTTATGATATTTTTATTAGCCTTTTAGATGTAGTAAAATCTTAAAAACATTCTAATGATTTTGGCATTTGAAATTTTCGAGTTTTTTTTAGTTTTTATATTATATTACGTGGATAAAATATTTTGGCTGAACTAAAAAACTTGAATTTTTAATACGAAGCTAATAAGAAATTTAACTTAGTGTTTCGAGAAAAAAGAAGTTTAGCGTAATGTATTAACAATAATGTTATTTTATGAGCATTTTAAGGTTAATTCTGACGAAAATTGTAAAATACATTTTAAAACACATTATATTATCAAACTTCGCTCAGAATTATTTTTCGTTATCAATGGTTTATGGTGGCGTGCAGATGAAAATTAAATGTTTATAGAATAAAGTAGTAATATTGATGAAGTAATATAATTTACTTAATAGGTATAATGATTTGTGATGCGATAATTTCATAAAAAAAAAACTTCGACACACCTCCATTATGGGTAGGCTGTTGTAGGTGAAATTATATGGAATATAGGATAATTTAAATTATGAAGTCTGGAAGCGGACAATTTTATCTCACAATTTCTACTCGCAGACCTCAAATATGAACTATAGTAGCAACTGCAAATAGAATTTTATTATTTATACGCTTTCAGTGGTCAGATAATATTATGTGGTTGGCGAGATGATGTTATAATAAATTAATTCTCCTTGAAAATTATACCGCACTACTACTATGTACATCCTTTTAAATTTTAAATCCCTATTAATAATAAACTATCAGATATTTACAATGTATTTATGTGTATAATACATACTGTATGTTATACAGTATGCATTGAAGTTTGTTTTTTTTATTTAAACTCGGGGAGTACAGTTTTTTGACCAAAACGTTAAAATGACCAAATTTAAAATAAAACAGTTTAAAATTTCAAACATACTTACTTCCAGATAATATTGCATAATACCTAGGTACTTTTCTTAGCTAAATTATTTTGCAATCCATGGTCGAATAATAAATTGCTATATTATTTTAAAACTGATCGATACCCAGCGAAGCTTGTTTCATAAAAAATAATTTTTAAAATTTACTATAGTTTGTACCATTTTTTTTGTCTGCTAATAACTATCCTACCAGAAATTTGGCTCCGGTTACCAACGCCAGGGGTGATCTGGTAGAAAATTGTGTCAAGTTGGTGCATTGAGAAATTAATTTTGTTTTCCTTTCTTTATAGTTTTCTTGATAATGGAGAGAAACACAAGAAAAGTGGGCATATTTATTCGAGATTGGTGTTGTTTTTGATTTCTTTATTTTTAATTAATTTTAAAATAATCGTACAGACATGGGCATTTTTCTTAATGAGTCTGACATTTTTTGAATACAAGCTTCATTAAAAGTTGTAATTCGTGGTGAAAATAATTTTTTTTTTTTATAACTGTTTAAGGTTCAACGTTTAATAGAAATCGTAAAAAGCCGATTTTAAATAAATCTTAAATGTTCGGTTTTGTGACGTCCGAACACTTATTGTGATCTAATAAGTAAATTAAAAATTAGAATACCTATAGATTGTAAACAAATTGACTGTTGATTTCAAGCTAATTGTACATGGAAAGGTTTTCAGGTTAACATATCCCTCATATTTGTATTTTGTGTCTTTAAATATAGGTATTAGCTGTGTGGGTTATATTTGGGGCGCACACAGAGTGAGGGGGTTTAGAGGATTAAAATCCCTTCTTTCACTACACTTTTTAAAATCCAGTTTTTTATTCAACTACATTATATCTTGTACCACAGAATAAAATACAATTAAATTTTATCAAAAATAATTTATTTAGTAATAATAGTGATAGTATTGTACTAATAATATGTGTTATCTCTTCTCTAGAAAACTATTATAAACAAAACTCTTCCCCGAAAAATATCTTGCGTGCACTACTGGTTATATTATATAACGGGTGAATAATAACACGGGTATTATAGTAGTTGAATTACTAACTAATTGAGTTATTACAGAGGAATTGTAGGCGAACATGTATTTTCTACCCAACCTACCGGTTTATTTGTTCGTAAATAAATAAATAATACGGAAATTAATATTACTAAAGTTAAATATGTTATAAGATCATTTCATTTTCGAAGAAATAAATGTTAATATTTTATTATTTTTCTTCTTCTTTTCCGTTGCCTTCACCCCGACTATTTGCAGCCGGTCTCCTTCGTTCTAAACTTCCATTTGATCCGATCTCCCACCTTGCATACATCGACTGTCCTCATGTGAAATTAATAATAATGATGTCACAATATTATAATAATGTAGTACCTATTAATAATAGTAAATATGATAATTATTATATTAAATAAAGTTTTATCTCGGACGTCCGTGTAATTATATCATAAAAAAATAATGGAGTGACCCCAATTGCCGTCAAAAAGTTCGTGACCGCAAATGTGCTGACCGCATCTGTGCCGACACCGTTTGTTGTGTTGAAAATAAAATTCCGGTTTACCTACAAGATATAAACAAGCAAGGTAACTCGCCCACCTATCTATACATTTAATATTTATTCGAAAACAAGTGCATCTGACGTTTAAAAGGAACATGTTTTGAAATTTCTACCGGAATACTTCAAAGTTATAAACACTGATTCCCATCGGGTATAATAATATTATTATTACCTTAAAATAAGATTTTAAGATAATTTGAAAGAAGCTTATTATTATGGTAATACAAATATTATTAGGTATCGTTTTATTTTTCTTTCCGTTAAAAACAATCATTGTTGTCATAGAAACGCACATCTTTATAATCATTTTCCCATAATATGACATAAAATATATTGTTGACAAAACAATACTATCAACCGAACTCCGCTCAGAATCAGTTTTACGTTAGAAATAGTTTATCGTTACTTTCAGATATATATTTAATTCTCATCTGCATCCTACCTTTCCAATTTCCCACCTACAACAGTGGCTGCACCCACGTGCAAAATATATCTATTTTTTTTTTTATATATATTATTATTATTTTTTTTTTGTAATAGTTTTATTTTATTTAAACGCCAGATGAAGAAATGGATTTATCAAATAATCACGTATTACACTCTCATATTTCAATAAAACCAGTATATTCTTCGTGAAGTTCAGGATCTAAATTTTTTTTAAAAATTGGAATGTAAACGATATTAAATAATAGTTTTTTATTAGCAATTTTCACTCTTTAAACAGTGTGTCTTGAATTATTCAAACTATACGGGTCGTTTGCGTTAACGTATTGATACCTACTATATCCAATTAAAATTTAATGACGGCGGACTTTCTTTATAATAGTATCAGACATAAATATTACAGTGTGCTTAAAGTTAAACGATTTATAACGCCGATAGAACTTTATTTAATTAAAATAACGCAGGTAGGTAGATACCTAATAAAATTAAAATATATTTTCAAAGGCTCAAAATAGTAATGTTATAGAATATTGTATGATAATATTATAATTAAATACAAATTATAAATCTTTTTAAAAAAATATTCAGAAATACGAGTGATTGCATGCATAGATATCTATCAGGAATAACTTAAAGGGAGATTGACCCCACCAGAAGTTTTTTAAGCCGTTGAATGTCTTAGTCCCTTCACGTCAAATTTTAATTAACTTACTAAGCTTTTTTTTGTACAAATTAATTTTTATCAATATTTTACCAAATTTAATGTTTTTTGAAATTAACTGTCAATAGGGAAATGAATCATTTGGGCGTAACAGTTTTAATAGTAGTTCTTTTGGGTTTAAAACTATTTGGACGTGTAAAATAAATATACAAAAAAGCGATTGTTAATGTTGGTTTGAGCTGGATCATTTGTGCAGCAGATACGATGAAACAAATACAAAAAATGTTAGAAAAGTAAGATATATAAAGTTGTTTAATTTATATGTGTACGCAACAATAAATAAGTTCTTACGAAAAACGATTCTGAGTGAAGTTCGGTTAAATATGTTTTGAAATGGCATAATTTTTATGATTTTCGTCAAAATTTTAATTTAAACGCTACAAAAAAAAACATTACGCTCAATTTTTTTTCTCACTATTACAACTAATAATACATTTTTAAGCATTTATGTTCGGCTGAACAATTTTATTTTCATAATATCTACCAAATAAAAACTATAATAACTCGAAAATGTTAACTGCTCAAAAATCGCTAGAATAAAGATAACTTTCTTGTTAGTTATGTCCTAGGGTAAAATTGGTAAAAATCGCCACAAAGATGTAACCAAATATCTAGCTATGAGTGGATGTAACTAAATTTTGTAAACCGGTAGGTACACTAATAGTATTATAACATTAAATGAGCGTTATTTTATAGTGATAAAAACAAGAACCGTTGAAATTGACTATTAAGGAAATAGCTTTTAAGGGAAGAACTATGTAAGGATTTTCGATTAGATTGGTTAGCATTTACTACTGAAAAGTGTAAGTGCATGATAAACGACAATAAAATGTGGCTATTAATCAATCTGAGAAATGATAACGAGAGAGATAAAATAAAATATTATGTAATAAAAAATAAAAAAACACAAAACACCTAATTTTAAATTCATTTATTTAAGAATAAGATTTTTAAAAAACCAAACAATTCTAATGATGATATTATGTAGGATCTAGGTCAATTAACATTAATCAGAAATGTAATGGACATAAGTTATGTCACATAACTACTAGTTAAGGATGTTATTTTACAGCGGTGAGTGTTAAGAAAGCAGATACATATTTGAATTCCATTGAATTTAGGTAAGTGAGAAGCTTATTAATTATAAATCATAATGCAATGGAGAAAAAATCGACCATTTAAGTTTAATGTCAGGGAAATTCGAAAATATATAAAAATAAATAAGTATTAATTTCTAAATTTCTAATAACGATAAGGCTGAATCTATGTCTATGCATCATAAAATGTTCACCAGTTCGCACGTATTAATTTTAGTAAAAAATAAACAATACTTGCTATAGGGTGCTGGAAGCAGCAGTGATGAAAGATTAAAGGAAACATAAATGAAAAATTGCTGAGAAACGATAGTTTGCAATGTATAACAGCTTGGTAACGTATAAATATTGCATTTGTTCTTTGATCTTCAATTAAGGTTTTAACTTTCAAGTGTGTGTTTTTGAATAGTGAGTCGTTTTAATGTAGGTACGTATATCTATAACGTTTTTTGTTGAAATAAAAATATTTTTAACGTTCAAAATTTTAATCCTCGGTCTGAGGATAAACATAAACTATACGAACGTTTCCTGATGTCATAATAAGTCATTACTCATGGGATATGACTGCGTCAGACATCAGGGATAAGCTCGTAATTAAATTATTTGTTACTTTTCACTGTGTAATATAATATTAAGTCCGGTTTCGTCGGTAGAGAAGAACACACATACACACACACTTATACCCACGTTAATACCAAAAGGATTACCATTATTGTTAAATTTATATCTGCTTGAGAATTGACGTAAAATCGCACGTTCGTATAATTATAAGTGACTAAAGCAGAAGAAATCAATTTGAACCCTACACAGAAATAAATCCATCTTAGCCGACACTTTTTTCCCGGAGGGGCGCTGGAAGAAATTTAATACTTCTGAATCGATTACGCCCACTCGCTACTCCAGAACAACGTACTTAAGTCGGATTAAATTTCAGACGAATGGTTATTAAGTACGTATAATAACATAAAATACAACGGCTTAGTAAAAAAAATTATCTCTGAGAAATCGACGTAGATTTAAGTTAATTTTAATATTAACGTTTATAACTTTACGTAGACTGATTTTATTAATTATAATATAAGGGTATGAAGTATATTATTCTTCTCTTTATTTCTAAAAAAAAAAAATGTATGAGTTTTTTTTAAATTATCAATATAGTTTTTAAAATTTGATTAATATAAACGAACCTATTAAAGTTGAACACATAAATCATAATAATAAAATATACATTTAATCCATGTTTTGTTCAAACATTTTAAACTTTGAACAGATCAACGAGCTTATTTGAACACATTCGTTCCGACGTCTGAATTGTAGGAAATTTTTGATTTTTCATAAAATAAACAACTTTATGTGCCACCATATAACAATATTAAGGAACATTTTTTTCAATTTGTTTTTGTTTTCGATATTTACCCAGACAATTTAGACTGATAAAAATTATGAAAAAATAAAAATAGTTAGTTTTGTAGGTTTTTGTATCATGTAAATAATGAAATCATCATTTGAACTCAGAAAAAGAAAAATAGATCTATAGTTAGAGACAGACATTTAAATTTTATTTTTATGCGTATATAGGTTATTATATTTATGATGGTTATTGTAAAAATATTAAACCCACAAACGTACATAATATACAAAACAGTTACGAATTATTAATTAATAATTCTATAGTTGTCGGTAAAACTGATAATAATAATATCCAGCTGTCATTCTTGTATAATAATCGTATTGTCTTTGATGTATCTTATTCGCCATAGGTACCGTTTACAAACAAAATCGTTCTGTGTTTTCAATAATTACCAATATTAGTGTTACTTATATATATTGTAACATATATATTTATTTCGGAATAATTTCATATGATATTCCTATTTGTTAATCGTTAATAACAATCGATTTTCGGCCGGAAAATGTTAAATAAATTTTATTTTGTTTTTATATACCAGGTGCTTTAAGTGGACTTTTGGTTTTACTCCCAAAATAAGGATGAAAAAATAACATAAATATACAATTGTAGAGCAGTTTGTTTCTTAAAAAAATTCAATATTTTCTGAGATAATGAATATACCTACTTAAATGAATCACTTGGTGAACTACCTTTTATATGGGTATTAGGTATTCTATTGCTAAAATTTCCAGTTTTTCGTTCAATATCAAATTTTAGTTGTTAAGCGTTAGTTATATATTTGCCTTAACGACTTCTTACTATTGTGTTTTAATATCCAATCAATAATGTAAATTTAGATACATAATTTAGATTTATGACGGTTATAGGTTATAGCAAAAAAATAATTTCTCATTTATTAAATGGTGCTGATGATCTTTGAAATGGTACTGATAAGTGACATCACTTATTTGATTCATTAGCACGATTAAAGATACAAATGTATATACAGTAAATTAAAATGTGCAATACTTTCAAATAATCGAATGAATTAATATTACGGATCGCGCTTGTCAATAATCAATCATTGTCTTCGCGTACTTATTAAACATATTATTCAAAAAGCGATTATTCTTTTAAAGAAAATAATATGTATATTGAAGTATAACAAAATTCGTTTAAGATAACAAACAAAATTGTTTGAAAACTAAAAGTGTCTATTAAGGTAATTTTTTCCTTAAATTAAATATAAATTAGTATAGACTTATTTAAGATTTTTATTTTCTATTTCTATTTAATTCACACAAAATATTAATATCAAAGAACCAATTATACTCATATTATTATATCGTTGTTCTCGTTATTTTTAAACTATCAAAAAAAAAAAAATTGATTTGCCCATATCCTTTTCGAAGAATGTTCTCAATATAAATTTTATTCGAAGTTTCCTACTTGTTTTATGTAGTTATGTCCTTCTTTTCTTTGCTTAATTATATATATTAGTACTGACCTAAGATATAGGTTTTGTTTTTTACCACGAGTTTGTTTGTGCAATTAATTGCGGAGATCGTTTGCTTTTGTGCGAAGATATCATTTACAAAATTTAATAATTGGTACCTTTTTTTTTTTTTTAAATTTCTTACCTCGTTGTAGTACGGGCAGTTTGTGCTTTCTTTAACGCTCGTGTATTTTTTTATTTCACCGACTTGCACGCATACCACCGGATCCATGTTTAGACCAGCTAATTGTCTGGCTTCGATTATGGTCACGCACACTTGAAAGTCTTGAGATTTGAGCGCATTTTGCGTTACGTTTAACTGATCTTTGTGTTTTAAAGGTCTAAATAAAACAGAAAAACTTAAAAAAAAAAACCCAAACAATAAAGTTCAAACGTAGGGAACCATGCAATAAATATTATCCGGTAGGATATTATATTATAATTATCTCGCAGTCATTTTTTACTTTCTCGGTTTGGGCGTATATTCGGAGTTGAGCGAATGAACAGATTCGTTATCCGAAGATAGGTCACTGGTCTCTGTTGCGTGGCCCCTCTGATAAGTTGTTATCGTGGCCTGCTGTTTCGCACTATCGTCACTATCTATCAACGCCTCTTTGTCCGGTGAATTTTTATTGTGTCGTATTCTGAATTCCCCAATTATGTTTTTCACGCCTTTTTTGAAACCCGCGCCACGGCTGAAAAAATAAATCAAAATCTGTTATTGAATACGACAATCAAAAAAATGATGTTTAGTAGGTAAGTAAATCGTGTTAACACACGTGTACAAGGCCGTATCTGAAGTGGGTTTTGAGGGTCAAAATTCTCCCTTCCCCCGACATATGTCCGTGTTGTATTATGCTATACCTATCAAATAACTAATATAATATTATAATAAAATTAGAACACCATACATTTTTAGTAAATACTGTAAACCTTAAAATAAAACCAGGGGAATGAAATTTTCTTATGCATGATGTTACTATCAAAAATGTACCTTTTGGGGTTTTAGCTTTCAACCCCTATCCATATAATTTATATTCAAATATCGTCTTTTTTTTTTTTTTTTTTTTGGAGTAGTATTGTTGTAGGCATACTCGTACGAGTATAATATAGTATTATATTATTATGGTTTCAGTTATTTGTTGTTTTATAAAGAATATTTCTATAATAAAAAATGGGTGGTGGAAAATTTGATTCTAGTGACCGAGCTCTATGGTTCATCGGTGTTGTTGTTGTTGTTTTTTTCTTTGAACTTAAAAATGATACAAAAATATCAAATAATAATTAATAATTAAATAAGTATGGAAAAAGAATTGCGCGTACTATAAAAAAAAATAGCGAACGTTTCTAATATAAAAACGATACCTAAAAGTATATAATCAATTTTTCTTTGGTTTGGTAGACTGTAGACTAGATAATAACTACTCTACAACCACATAAAACAATTTTCATTTTTATCTCAACTTTACTTTAAAATTCTAAAATAAAATCAAGCGTCTTTTTTGTGTAATATTTGTGCTGATTTGAACTAAAAGTCCCTCCATTTGTGTGCTTTTAAACTTTTCAAAATACAGACTTTTTTTTAGGGATAATATACTGGGGTAAAATTTGTACCCCGTTTTGACATTTATAATAATTAAAATTAGTCAATAATTTTTTTTATGCATAATTTACGTTAAGTTTTAAGCCCAAATTAGTGCTATGGAAATTTGGTTACAATGCACCTTCTTCGTATCGGATTTCAGTAGTTAAAGTTTAAATTGCATTTTTAATAATATATTCAAGTTCAGTACTATTATAATATATACTATTTGTTTGATACTCGATATTCGATTGGTTTTCAGTCTTTTTACTTACCTTTTAAAAACTACACTAATTCAACACTTTTTGTTTAACACCTGTATAATTCATTTTTGAAAAAAATATTATAATTAGTTTATTTTAAATTTTCATACGGATTAGTGCTTTTTGAACATAATTATAAAGATATTTACCCTGAAAACAGTAATTAGTAGTTTTAAAATTATTCTATGTATAATATTGATTACTACTGTTTGTACTAAATATAGGTAATTTGTTACATAATTATTATTATATTGCAATTTAATATGTAAACGTTTTGAACACCATGACGCAATTAATGAAATATTAACTTGTTGACCACCGTGGTTCCGTTTAAATATAATTTAAGTACAACTATATAAATACTCATTTTATAAAATGAGCGATGTACAAATAATACATTATAGATTCGTACATAAAATTTAATATAAATTGATGAATATAGTTTAAGTAGGAAATGCTATAGGTATGAAATAAAAATAATGGTTACGTGTAATCCAGAATTATTGAAAGAACATTATCTTGTTGAAAATCAAACTGCATAGCAAGATGCAAATTGAAATTTGTAATAATGTTTGTAGACATCGGCAGTAGGGGCGTCGGCAGTAGCGTTTTCTAAAGAGCAAAATTCAGGTAATTTCTAATCCCATAACCGCCCGGTATCCCTGTGTTAGCCGTAAACGATCATTAGTGTGAGTCCGTTTAAATGAGTGCACCGCTACCCTCCGTATCATCATCGTAATAGTTAGTAGGTCGCATCGCTACCTCAAATTTATTTTCAGGTTTATTACATTTTGTATATTATATACAATAATCATAATAATATTATAATATTAATATTTGTTTTGGTTTTGCCAGATTACTACTAACTACTACGGAATATATATGAATTTATGATTTCCGTTCTCTGTATGTACGACGCAAGTTGTAGAGCGATTTCAACAAATGAGGAGTCTATGAATTCGTTACCACGCGGGTGTTGAAGTGTTATAGGCTAGTAACTAGCCGCTAGTTTAAGCATTTTAAATGGTAGCCACGGTGTTCAATATTATTATAACACGGCCGTATTACCTGTAGATTCTAACCGTACCTAGCGAAGAATGTATTAGTATTGGAATTTTAGGAATGTACTGGTATTTCTATGATTTTTTTTTTTGTGTCTGTGAACAACTTTTATTCTAGAAAACTTGCTCCAATCAAAAAATGACAAAAGACCTTTATTGTCGAATTTTGGATCTAGATGGTAAGAAAGTAATTTTTAATTTTTCCCGGGTGGTTTTCGTAATAATAGAGAAAAACCCAAAAAAACGAAAAGGACAAATTTATCGCAAAATTTTCAAAATGTTTACAAACTTATTTATATATATTTTTTTTATTTTAAATTTGTACAATTCATGTTTGCTAACAGAAATCTTACTCTTATCAAAAATTGTATTTTTTCTTTATGTCAAATTTTAAAGTGCTGTTTTTTTTCTCTTTGGTTAAGGGAACTATAGTTTTCGCTTTATATTTGGAAGTCATTTTTTAATGTAAAATGAAATAAAACAAAATAACAAAATGTTTTACTGTACGAGTGTGGAATCATGACTAAACCAATTGGCGGCTACCTAATTCGCGGTTACATAATTATGTATTATTTTTGTGCTACAAACATAACAAAATTTTTATAAATATAAACATACTAAATTATGTATAGGATCGTTATCTCATTTTTGTTTTAGAAACATGGCAACAATAATCATAGATACGGCGCACGTCGCGCGCGTAGGTACGCATTCGCATGCACATGTCAGATTATATTATAAATATTTTATTATTACGAAAAATGTTTATTTTTCACTCAAATCGACGATTATAATTTCAACAATATGCAGCAACGATTGCCTCGATTTGAATTTTGACAAAATATTATAGTTCTTCACTACACGTACGAGATATCGGCCGAGGCAGATTTTTAAAATTGTATTTAGTTGATTTAATAATTAATTTTGAAATTTTGCAAATTTTTGAAAATAGTAACTAAATTTATTGCATTTCAAATAATAAAAATAAAAATTGTAGCTCGGCCGTTTTATCGTGTATGTTATGGATAATCAGAATATTTTTTTCAAAATGAAAATCGAGATTATTATTTTCTCGCATTGTTAATTTAATGTATACCTGTAAGCAATTATAAACCATCGCTAACAAAAAAAAAGAATTCTGAGCGGAGTTCAGCTGATAGTGTTGTTTTGTCAATAATATATATATCATAAATTATGGTCAAATGATTAAAATGTGCGTTTCCATGACAACAATGATTGTTTAAAAAAGATAAAATAATAACAAAAAAATAAATAAAAACGGTTGCCAATGTCGACCTTATTTTTAACATTTTTAATCTTTTTTTAACTTAAAGCACAAGGTTTTCCTCATTATCTCGAATATTAATGAGAATTTCAAAACGAACTCTTTAAAGTACCACACAGAGAAATTTTTTTTCAGTAAAGGTGCTTTACTTAATAATCGAGTTAAGCTTTCTGGTAGAAAAACTGTTCACATAAAAAAAAAAAAAAACATCTTTGTAAAACCAAAACATTCTTCACTAAACGCAGAATCTAAAAATGAATATTGAAAGAATTATTAGCATAAGGATAACACTGTATACACTGTACACTTTGTATAACAATGAAACTAATAAAAAAATGTAAACACTGCACTTAACATACCAATTGCAATATCTTCTGAGATAATAAAGATAATCAAATTCTGTTTTTTTATTACTCACAAAGATAAGCACTAAAAATATTTATATTTGAATTAATTTTTTTTGTTTTGGCGAAAAAGTTAAAAAAAAATTACTTTATTTTATTATTTTTGAAAAATACGATTAAAACTTGCTGCATAATTATAGTTAATTGGAATAATAATTAATATTATTATGGCTAATATTGACTGTATGCTTTTTTCCCCGAATACTAAAAAATTATTAAAAACCACGAAGTTAATGAAAATAAAAAGTTGAAAAGTAAAAATGTTCTAAAGAATAAATTCTATAAAATGGCTATCTTAAAACGTTTAGAAAATAATTAAAAAATAAGTTAATTTTTAAATTTCTTTACCAAAAAAACATACAGTTTTATTGAAATATAAATATCTGTAGTCCTTAACCCCGTGAATTATAAAAAAAAAAAAAACAGAATTCGATTATTTTTATTATCTCAGAAGATAATACAATGGGTATATCTTTATGGGACATAAATGGGACGAATGTATACGTTTAAAGCATAATTGCATCAACAAATAAAAAATTAAACCAATGGAATCATTGAAATCTCGAGGTATGGTTGCAACCATTTCCGTAGCACTTTCTAAGGAAATCGGCTGTATCTTGGACAGTTAAGTAGCACATAAAAGATATTTTAAAGGATTCGTATACATAAAATATATTGTTCTAATAAAATACAAAGAATACGTAACACGATTTATTAATTTTCGCATTGTCACATTTAAACTTATATATGGAAATGCTAATTTTAATTACGTTCCTGCGGTGTAAGTATAATACCTATATGTATATTATATTATACAAAACGTATAGGTGTAAGGGAAAATTAATTAATGCAATTTAAACGAAATATCCGTGAAATTAAACTTCATCAATTTTAATCAGTAGTTTGTATAATATTATAATTACGTATTATTATGATGGTATTCATTTATGTTATGAAACTCATTACCTACCGTTTATAAGCACATATTGCAACATATACGTTTCTGTGCTTTCGTATATGTACAATACAATTAGAAAGTTTCAACATATTATTATTATTACTATTATGCATTCGGAAGAAAAATTAAGAAGCAATTATAAATAATGGAAAATACTTCACACCAAGGACAAGTCCCTATTGTAGATAGAAGTAGGGAAGGCAGTTCCTGTAGGGTATTCTCAGAGTTTGATTAAGGGATTTGTCACCGGTAAACTGGGGTTTGACGATCCCGATAGGGGTATGGGGAGAACAGGAATGGGGGTCAATTATATTTTGATTGTGTTTAGAATATATTTTATTTTATAATTATCATAATATTAGACAGAAGAAATTAAAATTTTTAAATGTATGATTGAATGCAAAGTTTTTGATTTTGAAAACGCCAAACTTCCACTATTTTGTTAAACTGTATATTTTTTTATACATATCTTACTCAAATTTTCAAATATAGAATTTTTTCCGAATGGAAATTATATTTAGTAGGTTTTTGTAGTTTTCTTAATAACTGGAAAAACCGATAAATTTACTACGATAACGATTTCATTATTTCAAATTTTGTTTTCAATTTAATTATAACTAATTGTAAAGAGAGACCTTATATATTCACAAAATACTTATATCGGCTTTTTATTAGATATGGTGAAATTTCCAAGATATGTTGGCAATTTTAATAATTGTGTTATTTATAGGCATTTAATAGTTCTAAATTTGTAATTTTATTTAACTTTAAGTGGATCTCAATGTTTTTGCTGAATGGAAATTCTTAAAAATTAAATACAAATTTTATCATAAATCTTATTTAGTGGCCGAAAATAACATTTAGTACAATATTGTAGTTTTTTTGTATGAACATTTTAAGTTGAATTTTAGATGAATAACCAAAAAATTACGCAATGTAATCGAACTTCCCTAAGAATCATATTTCTGACAATAATTTATCGTTAGGTTCATGTACAAATAAAAATGACTCTATGTGTCCTACATTCTCAACTTCCCACCTATAATAGTGGCATACCATATTAGCAGTATTAATTTTTTTTTTTTTCGTGGCCTAATGTAGACTACAATTTAGTTTCCGGAGTCGATTCGATTGCTCCGGAGTTTGTGGGGTCTCACCTCTTCCGGTCGATTCCAGTTCCTTTGTCTGAATTGAACCGATTGAACAAGCCTTTCTTGTGAGTTCTTCCTGTTCCGGTGAGCGCACCTCCACCGGCGCTGTCACTGCTTCCGCCACCACCACCGTCTTCCTGCCGTTCACCACAGCCGCCCAATCGCCGGTTGTCAGTGAAAGTCCTCTCCAGGTTGGCGATGTTTTGCTCGACGTCCAATAGCATTTGCCGTTCGTCCGTTGATTCAGTCGGCGATTCGGGCCGTGAACTAAACACCGAAAGCGTCCGATTCCGATAAATGTTGTTATCACCACCGCTGTCATTTTGAGAATATTCAATATCCAAGTCTATCGTTATCTGTATAAACAACACAATTTTTATTAAAACCAAAATCACATTTAGATTCTGAGCGGAAAGGTTTACTCATTAAGTTCGAAAATAACGAGGTTGTCTTTTCTTAAAGATCACAAACAAATACATAAAATTCACTTGGATCGAGTAAAATTATACTGTTATAAGAATCATTCATTTGTAGAAATCTATACAAATTGGGTTTCTATAACGTTTTATTCATATTATAAAGTTGTATAACTCAGCTACTTTTTAACCAAAAATGTTAAAATAAGATTCATTTTGTAAGTTATAAAAATACCTTGCTATGGGCCCTTGGTCATAAATCAGCTTATAAGTTACAGTTATACAACTTTATAATATTATTGAAAAAGTTATAAAAATTTAATTTTTTTAGATTTCGCCCTTCTATTTAATTACCCAGTCAATATTTCGTATTAAATACTTTAATTTTTAAGCAATAATTAAATTAATAATTATTACTTATATTTTCTACAAAAACTATTTTTCTGATTTTTATCACGACCAATTATAGAGTTTTTTTTTATTTATTTATTGTTTTTTTTTACGACTTTGTTATGATTTTTCAAGGAACCCGATGAAAATATTTCATTTTCATAATTTTCAATAAGAACATGACTTATTATATACTTATTACTTATAACTATATAAAATTTTATCTTGTAAATGTATTGTAATTTTTGGTTTCCAAAAAGTTTTCATAATGATTTGAAAAACCGGAAAAAGACAAAAATTAAAAACGACTATTATTTTAAATTTATACGCATTATGTTTTCTACTAAAAATATTCCTTCAATAAAAAACCGACAAAAGGTATTTTTTGCACATTTTAATCTACCTGGTGAGTAAAAACATTGTTTTAAGATTGTCCCTGTAAATTTTTAATGATTGACAAAACCGAAAAGTAGAATTAACGGAAAATTTACTAAACTAATACTTTTAAAGTTTTCAATTTTGTTCTTTTGTTTATTCAGTTAAAAATGTTCGCAGTGACTTACAATTTAGACGAAAACTTATATTTGCTTTTTTGAGACATGATCAAATTTTAAAAATATTTAAGTCTTTTTTTTTTTAGTTATTTATAGATATTTTTATTTTGCGAATACTTACGTAATTTTTATTTGGTAGGTACTCTGTGGATACTATTTTTAGACTAAATATAAATACTTATACATTTGATAGAGGTCTATTATACTTTATGTAAGCCGTACTTAGAGGCTAATAAATAAATTGAGTGTTATGTATTATGTTTTTTTTTTATAAGAATTTCAATTACAAATTTTGACCAAAATCGTAAATATCACGGCCTTTCAAAATATGTATAACTGAACTTCGCTCCGAATCGGTTTTCGCTATCAACGGTTTATAGTTGCTAATAGATATAAATTAAATAACTTTATGTATTCTATCTTGTTAACTTCCCACTTACAACAGTAGTACACCCGTCCTCAGTATCAGGATTTTTTAAAAATAATTATCATATACAATTAATTTATTATTCTCACAGATTATTTATAATTTAATTTATGATTAAGTATTGCCTATATGTATATATTACCGTCAATATTGATAATCCGGCATTATTCTTAATACCTAGGTGTTATGAATAATACCAAAAAAACAACAGGCAATATGCTTAATTATTATAATGGCTAGGTATTATGAATAATGCTCAAAGTAAATTAGGTAATATAATAATATAGAGGTATAAATATAACTACATAAAAACAAAAAATAACACAAACAATTGGAATTCCCGATTATGATATTTTATCGGTTAATGGGCAAATATTGTAACTTTTGTTAAATGTCATATAAAATTATGTTGTTAATTGGCAATAAACGTCCAATATCCAAGATTACATTATTACTATCAATATTAAAACAATTTATTACAAATAGCGATATGAAATTATAATGTGTATCGATGAAAGTACTTGTGTCCGTACATATTCATTTCATTTTTGACTTTCATAACGACATTTGTTCTATTAAAACAAATTTTACGATGGATAATAAATCAACATTTTACAACAAATTACATAAATGCCGTAAAAATTTACCTAATAATACTAGTTTTTTATCCAGTGAAAAGTCTGATGAATAAATTGAAACCATGTTATAAATTAAAACGGGACGTAAAAAATAGAGCCAAGAGACTTTCGTTTAGTCAAGAGGCAATTATTAAAAAAAGGTTTTAATTTTAGTTTTAGTTTTTATTTATTTATTTATTCACTGTCATAGGTATGATGTATCGACTGTACAAGAAAAAAAAAACATATATTCCTCGTGAAAAACGACAGCGTCGTGTTGTATTATGTACCTGAGAGAGAGTTGTATAATGTACTGCTAACCACGCGAATTTCAATTGGACATGGTGGTCGAAATCGAATGATTAAGGAACTTGGTAATAAACATAAAAATGTAACACGCAATGATATAGAGACATGTTAGCATTTTTCTAAACCATGCGGACAAAAACAAAAAGGCTTGAAAAAAGGCATTGTGGTTAAACTGATTATTTGATTTTAATTCTCGATGTCAAGTAGACTTAATAGATTTTCAATCGCATCCTGATGGGAAATTCAAATTCATAATGATGTATTAGGATCACCTTACCAGATTTGTTGTTCTTAAACCTCTTGAATCTAAGCGAGTTGAAGAGGTAGCCTACAACATCATCGATAATTTCACCCTACTCGAGGCTCCAACTATTTTACAATCTGATAATGGACGAGAGTTTTCAAATCAAATTGTATCTAATTTAAAAATTATGTAGCCCGAATTGAAAATTATACATGACAAACCGAGACATAGCCAATCTCAAGAAAGTATCGAACGAGCAAATCAAGACATAGAAAATATATTAACGACCGGATGCAAAATTAAAAAAAAAAAAAAATTAGAGCCAAGGACCTAGATTCATACAATTTATGAAAAATCGGACTTATCATTCTGGAATAAAAATGTCACTGTATGAATCATTATTTAGTTGCAATATAAAAATGAGTCTTCACATCAAATTCACCGTACGATGTAAATACTATAGACAGTGAAGAAAAATTAACAAAATTAACCACAGAATAAACACAAAAAAAAACCTAATAATTAATTCAAATTTTATCAATGTCCTCATTAATATTTATTTATATTTATATTTATTTATTTATATTATATTTATTTTTTTTGTTAATATTTACAGTTCAATTAAATAATGAAAATGCAAATGTCATGCGAACGACAGCCTTAAAAAACTTGAAAATCAAGCAAAAAAAATGATTGCCTGATCGGGTAAGAAGTTGCTACTGGTAGAAGTTGAATCAATAGTATGTATACCAGTACCGGAGGTAGACAAAGGACGAGGAGATGTAAGAAATATATTAACATTTGTCCTAGAGGTAATTATAAAAATCATATAAATAAAAAATATAAGTAACAAATTTTAAATAAAACGTGTATTTTTAGGTAACAAGTAGGGCAACAACAAAACAACATGTTGTAATAAGCAATAATAATAAATAACTTTAATTATTAAATATCTAGTATTTGTTAAATTGATGTTTTTGATTTGCCTAGGACAAATTTGGTATTTTATAAAATGCCTAGGAATTACGTTAAGTGCTTAGGTAATATTAAAAAATCCGTGTTTATATTTTGTTTAATGACAAGAACTGCATTTATATTATTTTGCTCATTACCTAGATTCAATTTTGTTATTGAAGTAAGCGTTGTAAAATAGTAAATTAAATCAAACTCTATTAAAATTTGATAGGAATAAGAAGAACGAAGCCTATTAACCTTGCATCTGTATTTTTAATAAAAGATCAAAATATTTATAACAATTAATGGTTATCGTGAGATACCATATAACATTTTGAAAGAACACATGATCTTTCGTACTAAAATAGTATTTTCACAAATGTTTGTATTGTATAATTTATTAAACTCTTACTAATAATGCAAACAGTGATTTTTTTCTTCTCCTTCTTTTTTTAATTGTTTATTTACACTCTGTAAACTATTGTTATATGAACAAAAAAGTTAACCTAACGTAATGAAAGATATGAGAACATCGTTAAACGATTTTTAGAAAGAATACCTACTTGGCTACAAGAGAGAAGAAACTACATGCTAGCGTCCATTGCCGGCGCTATGGAATTTGAGTGGCTTTATTAGTTATTAGGTATAGTGACTTTTGGCTATTTTCCTTTTAATATTCTTTGGGACAGAGAATAATCGTGGAGGGCGTTGGAAATAAGACGATTTTTTTTGTTAAGCAGATTATTGTGAAATCTTTTGTAATAACAGCCAGTGGCGAGCATTTTATTTAGTTGGTACCTTTTTAGTAATATGATCTTAACAAAATCTTATTAAAATCAAATTTAAATACCACTACGAGGTGGTAACGTGTAAATATACTTGAATAATGTTGGATAGTTAAAAAATACATTGTATTCTGTAATAAAGGGAAATTGTTCAGGCACTTAGATTTGTTATTGAATTTTCATGCAAACATTTCGTCAAAATAAATACAAATATTTACCTATCTAAGAGGAAATAATTTGTGTTGTAACGTCATCCATCAAATTGTTTATTGGTGTTATTTATTGTTTAAAAAATATGTAGAAAGAATAATAAAAAGCCTACTATTATTGGTGGGGAGTTGGAAAGGTGTAGAATATAGGATAATATAGTTTATAAATTATTGCGATCAAAAACGACTCTGAGTTGATAATGAATATATCGTAATTTATTATTATTGCAATTTTTAAAATTGTTTAAATAAAGTATCATTAGTTGAAAAGTCCCTATATTTTAAAGTACGGTTCGAAAAACCGGATTATTTTTACAAATCACAAATAAAAAAAAAAAGAAAATATCTCAGTAAAACGAATAGTTTTTTGTTCTCATTTAGTACAAACACATAGAAATTAAAACTAGTTTTTATTACGTACCCGTTGCAAAAAAATATTATTTTAAATCTTTTGTAATTAATGCGAATTTGTGTTTGTATATCCGAAAATCAAATAAGAAATATTATTATTATTATTTTTTTTTTTGGTTTACTAAATATGGCAGAAAGTTATTATAATAATATATATAATATATCTCCTAAAAATTAAAATAAAAACAGTAAGAAAATGTCGTATTAACACGATTCATTAAGCTCAAACTATCTATATTATACACCATCGGAACTGTACAAGTATTTTCTAACAGTAATAAGAATTATAATATATAAAACGCTAGTTACACTGCCAAAGTTATTGCTAAACTTTTTGTCATTTTAATTAGTTTATAAACAGACCGAATAATGATTTTGGGTTGTGATTACTTTTGTTTGTGCAAGCATAAATACGTAGTATACTTTATAGAATAAGTCAAATAAATTTTCGGAAATTATAGTAATAAAGCAAATTTTCTACGTATACTTAAAATCGATTTATAATAATTGTTCACGTCTGGTGTGAAGGTATCAATTTAATTTCTAAAAAAATTGTAATACTAAAAGATTAAAATTTCTATCACGTTAAGTAAGTGTTATAGTTTGCTATGGGATTATGGTGATTATAATCTGCACATACACTTTTGTCGTCCCCCTTATCACCACTGTATTGTAATCAAATTTAAATCATTTCTATGGCGTTACAGTTTTGTTAAATTATTTATAATTTTATCTGAAATTCGTTAAGTCAAAAACTATTAACATATGTATAAAAAAAAAAAAAATTAAAATAATATAATCAGAATTATGTTCCCCAGACATCTATTGTTACGGGCGTCGGCTTATTCCCTTTAAATATTATAATATTATAATTATTATACGCAACGCAGTAATAGGGCGCTATACAAGTATGGGCCACAACGTTATTCGTGTGATCAAATTAATCAGCGATAGTCGTTCGGCATTAAAGCCACATTCCCCGGACTGGTTGTCAAAATCCGTCTCACACCGAATCGGTAGGGCAACTGTCTACTACGCTCTCCGGCGCAATACAAACGACCTTGAATAAACTATTTGAGCGATATATTTATACGCGTGTACTCGCATGACCCGGATGCAGGGGCAGACGTGTGAGGTTATCATTCGACTGAACAATAACACGCTGTTGCCGAAAATCGCGGACTAAGCGTCTTTAGCTGGGGGTCCAGGGTATATAGACCGGCCGTCGAGAACGCCGGTTTCAGACGTATCTGGACATTATCAACCGCAAGCGCCTTCACGCCAGACAGACAGACTTGTAAATTAATTAAAAAGTGTAAGAATATATTTCGACTGAAACAAAAATACTTATAAAATACTGTGTCTACTCATTTGATTTAAACCTGACTCTGAGTTTAAATATACGCCCGCAACACTATAATTATAATTGAAAACAAAATTTGAATATCTTTAGTAATAACATAATGTAGTCAATTCTCACAGGACATAAACACAATATATACATTGTTGATACATTTTTATTAATAAAAATACAAAAATAATACGTCCATAGTGTAATTTTGAAACCTCTAATTTCGAATGAATTAATTAGATTTTGAGTTGTGCGCTTTTAACTATTTTTTGTCTCTGACTTTCGATTATTTTTTGTTTATACATGTGGATGAAATTCTTTGGCTGAGGAAAAATGCACAGAAATTTGATAATTACGTGGTAAAAGAGAGTTGACAAAATACAGTAATTTTTTTTATAAACTTTTTAAAATTCAAACTTCAATATTAGTGAAATAAAATTATAATTTATAAATATTAGAATTGCGGCATTTTAAAAGATGTTGATCATTGCTCAGAATTGTATTTCGTCAGTAATAATTTACATATATGAATTAAATAACTATAGGTTATACTATATAATATGTCGTTAACAGAAATAAAAAAATAATAACAACAATAATGAAAAAAAATACATCATAGAAATACACGTTCAAAATACTTATTAATGCATTTTTCCTAATAAATTAATATTGGCCACCGTTTAGTGATTATTTCTGAACGTATATCAGCTATACAGTAAACGATATAAAAATCAAAAACCTGATTTGAAGATAAAAATCACAACACAAAAGTTTTCAAATTTTAAATCGTATTATTTTTATAAAATTGTCGATAATTTAAATAAATAATGGATATCCAAGTGTGATTAACGATCTATTTTTCACGATTGTTTACGGCGTATAACGGTAGTTATATTTATTTTTTTTGTATAGGGTTTTTGTTTTTTAAGTTTCTAAATTATAATTTTGTATGTACGCGATTAACTTCTGTAATATTTTTTTTGTTCACAAACGGAAGCGGACAGAGGACAAAGCGAACAAATTACTTCTTCGCGTCGCGTGATGCATTCGAAAATACATTATTTAAATGTATTGGTAATATTTTTCGGTATAGACAGCTAGAATGTCATTTTCATCTACTTAAAATATATTTTGTCAAAATGTGTATAGGTTTTTTCCTTTTAAAAATTCCGGTAATTGACACGTATTTATAACAAAGTGATTGATATCTCTTCTTTAGCGATAAAATTATATGCACCTCGTTGAAATGGATTACGCCAAATAATTTTTATAATAAAACGTCATCGTCGAAGAAGTCGATTAATTAATGAATTTATATCGAGTTTACTGACGTTACGTGTCATTTTTCGTTCCATACTCATTATTATAGTGCTGCATATTGAGTTATGTAACGTTAAGTGAAATGAAAAGAGGGAAATTAGTATTAATGTCTTTTTTTTCATTGCTTTAAACAAAACAAAATAAAAACGTAATACATAATATGACTCTAAACTAGGGATCTTCAACCTTTTTATGTTGTGGGCCTCTGGTTGAAGACCCCTGCTCTAAACATACCGAGGAACATATTTTTTTAGATGTATTTTTTTACGTGAATTTACTTTTCTACCAGAAATATTTCTCCGTTATCAACAAATATCAACTGTAAGGATATTTTGTGGTAGAAAATAATAACGAGAATTTTGTTATTAACATAATTATGACAACAATATTGAAAGAAATGAATCAATTCTAGTTGTATAATGTATAATATATAGTTATTTTGTAAAATTTATTTTTATGCCTCACTAAAAACATAATACGACCGTCTAACTCTAATAGTCTAATTTGAGGAGAGATGGGTGTGAGATTTTTGAAAATTTACAAGAGGGGCGTAGAATAAAAAAGGTCTAGTTGATGCATTGGGAAGGTTAAATTTGTATTTTCTTAGTAATTGACAAGATTTATGCAATTTTAATTGCGGATGTTTTCATTTTCGGGGGGTTTTTTTTTGTCTTCATATGATTAAATTATATATATTTGTTAGGTATATGAAAATTTCACAGCAATATTATGTTAGTCGCTTTGTAAACGTGGTACCTTTTTTAAAACATTTTTAATTATTTTTAGCCAGTTAAAATTTTCGAATCACGAAATCACGAAATTTAAAAACACATTTCCAATCAAACTTCGTTTCACGTTATCAATGATTTATCGGTATTTATAGATATATATAAGTTAGGTACTTTACTATGTATCCTATCCTCGTAATTTCTAATTTCTTCTTATTTTTTTGATTGCTTCGGGGCCCAAATATATGAAAATATTATCCGGTCGACTAAATCCATCCGACAATACCGATACATAACTCATGTTTCAGTAATTTAAAAGCGAAATGACAGCTCGTAACTACCTATCTAATAATTTAAATTATAATTTAAAATTAGCCAATATAACTTCTTGGACTGTAACGTGACACATCACGTCACACGTCACGTTTTCGTCGTTTCAAGTAACACTGTATTAACAGTAATGCGAATCATACGACAACTACTTTGTTTTGTTACGGAAATTAAAGTTTAATAATTAATTCGACACGAATAAAATGAAAAACGACACATTCGGTGAATAAAAATCAATATTATTTGGGAAGGGGGGGGACATTTATTGGTAAATGTTAGTATTTTGTTTGGCATACATGTTTCTGGTAGTAATATTATTGGAAACAAATAATAAATATATCGGTTTAAAACTCGTGGTAAGTAAATTTATGAACTTGACATCCTATGTACATAAATGTCAACTGTTTTTTCGGAAATCCAAATGGAGATTAATAAACTAATAATATTGTTCAATTTATAAAAAAATATTATTTTCCATATAGGAGAGGGAAATATTTTGTGCTCCCAAATTATAATGAATAAAAATGTTGTTAAAAACTTATAAGAATATCATACCTAACACCACTGCAGTGATAGTGCGATACTAGAGTCTGGTATTATTATACATTGTAAAATAAAACAATTTTTTTTAAAATAGTTATCCAATGTTTATATTTCCTAGATAATTTAGTTAACTAATTTAAACCTATGGTGATGCCACTGCTTCTGACAATTGTACGTTTGTGATAAGATAATAAAAAAATGAATAATTAGTATCGTCTACGGCTTCACGGCGTATATATTATTTTCATCTTTATTTCGGAATTTATTTTTTAGTAAATGTTTTATAAATTATAATTTTAATTAAAAAGCGAGTAAATATATTATATAATTAATAACAAAATGTCCAACTATGCTGATGCAGTCATTTGGCGAGTATTATTTGAAGCAAAACTTTTTTGTTTTTGGTAAGTAAATCTTCATTTTAAATATTAAAAGACACATTTTTATTACGTTATACACATAAAACGAAAACGTTGTTGAATTTATACATTTAATAAGACGTTTAATTTATACTTTTTCGACTTTAACGAGAAAATAAAGAAAAATTTTAATATTTCTAACGAAATAATAAGGCGGGTATTTATAAAGTTATTAATACTAAATAAAGAAGGTATATGTACAATAATTAATTTTAATTATAATAATTTCTTGTATAATTATTTTATACTACAACGAAAAAAAAAGAAGCGAAAACTAAGATAAAAGTATTGCGCGAGATTAATGTAAAATCTATGTACGGATACGATATGGTTTTTAAAATTATGTTAATGCGCCTAAAATAATTTTCGTCCATTTCGAATTGAACGAAAATAAGATTTATAATATTAAATAGAGTGGGTTAATCCTCGATAAAACACTCATTACTTCGGGACGTATTGACTTTTTCGAAATCGTTTATAAAGCAAGCAGCTCAAAAATGTTGCATTACCGTTATTAATTATTATCACACTTGTTTTTTGAAGTGAACACATTATTTACTTTTGATCCCCCTACCTAAATTAAAAAGTGGAATATCTCGCATTAACAAGTTTGCTGAAATTAAAAATCCTTAACGATAAGCGTGACAAAATATAATGATAATGTAGCATTTTAAAGTTGCTAGTTTCTTAATTTGTCCAAAACAAAAATTACGAAATAAAGTTATCATCGAGATAATAAGTTTCTTATCGATGACTAATCATTCTGTCTTATAGTTTTTAACTGAAATGTAAGTACATAATTCATCACGAATACAGTATGCAGTGGTTTACCATAATATTCTATTTGATCTAACATTCTAATTTTATTCATTACGCACGTGCGTAATAATATTATAATATAAACCATAAGTTGTCAAAACTGGATCCCGAATAATTTAAATACCTAGGTGGTACATTATGTATAATTATGTATATAATATTATATCTGTCCGTCATCCGGCTTTAAGCTAATGCCAGTCATGGAAAATATAATTTTCCAGAGATCAAAATTAAAAAAAAGAGCTTATACTGCGCATGAGTGTGCCGTTGTAATACGTAGGAAATTTGGACGATAGAACATACGGAGTCATGCAGAGTATAGAGTAATTTAGTTTATATCTGAAAAAAACGATATATTATTGCCAATAATGTGCGATGGGGGAGGTTAGG
The DNA here is from genome assembly GCA_902439185.1 of Cinara cedri. NCBI lineage: Eukaryota > Metazoa > Arthropoda > Insecta > Hemiptera > Aphididae > Cinara > Cinara cedri. The sequence continues at coordinate 93,454 of CABPRJ010002421.1, forward strand.
AGTTATATCTCTCCCCAATTAGTTTAAAAATAAAACAACCATGAGCATTTCGTATGACCATACAAAAATGCTTGAAAATTTAACAGCAGGTAATGTAGAATTTTTTTTTACATGAATTTTAATATCATGATAATAGTGTTTAAATTCGTGATTGATTGGTCAAAGTTCATTCAGTATACTAAAAAACAAATAATAATTATTAGTAAGACGGAATTTCGGGTTTCCGTGAGTATTATTTTTTATACTACCCATATTATGGTAAATGTAAAAAAAAAAAATTCAATTCTGTTAGTTTTTTTCCAAAGTTTTCGTTAGCCCTTAAGTCTGCGGTTATACTGAAAAAGAAAATTTAACTATGTATGTTTATAAATATATATATACGAGTACATCATATTTTTAAATCGATAGTTTTCCGTTTTCTCGCTCGGTTCAAACCCTCAACAAATATAACTAAGGAAGGAAGCCCGAAGAAACGGAATACATTATATGAAATAAGTATTGGGTAATGTGGAAATATATTTTTATATTAAGGTGTTTGTATGGGTAGATATAGAACGATAATATACATATTATAAATAAATTTAAATTTAAAGTTATGAGCGTATGAAGTTATATACATAAATGATAAATATTATTTACCGAAAATAGTTTTATGAACTTTGAAAAGTACATTGATAACGAGATGTTGGATTTAAAATAATATTACGTATTATTGAATCGATTTTTAAACAAGTCGGCACATTAGGAATATTTCTGACATAATAAATATTTCAAATTTTCGGTTAATTACAACCAATATTGTATATAATTCAAAATATAAGAGATAATAAATTCTAAAATAATTATCATTTAGGATATATTTACAGTCTAATTTTCGATGTTTTAAGATTCGGGCAATAAGTTTTTGAGTACCCGACCTACAACAGCCGATTTCCAGCCGAACATGGGTAGGTAAAATGTATAGATACATGAATGTAGAATGTAGAATGTATACCTACCTATTTCACATTACCTATTACCAAAGCAAATAACTTAAATTTTCCCTTCTACTATCTATAAAATTACACTCGTGGGTTACTGCAGAATCTGTCTTTCAATTACCAAATTTAATTAAATTTTCGTGTACGAGTTTCTGTTTGTTGTACAGATACTTATACACTATATAATATATAATTACTTTATGAAATTAAAACATAATTACAAAACTTGTAAAAACATAATCGTAAGTTTTGTTTTAAGTCAAGTACCAATGACATTTTTGTATATATTCACATATGAGTCTAGGCTTTATAGTAAGCTTTATAGATTGGGGGGCACAGGAGGACTCCATATCTCGACTAATTTTTCAGAAGTTTTAAGATACCTCTACTCATTATAGATAATATAAATTAAGTGAAACGTATTGGACGATACACATTTTTGCATTAAAAGGATGATATGTGACGTGAAGCCCCCTATGGATAACCTTAAGTTTTTTACATTTGATGAGAAAACTCATGAGAAAATCGAAAAATGGTACTCTTTAAAATACTACGCGGCACCGATTTACTTTCAGAAAGGGTACTACACTTAAAAATGGGAGCAAAATTTCTGGTGAAAAAATTGCACTCATATAAAAAACAATAAAAATTTTTGTAAAACCATTAGCTTTCTTTGCTCTACTCAAATCTAAAAAAAAAATAAAACTCACGTTATTTTAGTGACAATACCTATTGTTTAGATATTGTTTAGAGATGGTATCACTTCGTCAGTTACTAATTTAGTGTTACTGTGATATAAAGGGTATCTTGCGATAATAGTTTAAAATAGTAACAAAAAATATAACTTATTTGATAATGATAAATGTCAATTTTACAAGAAATTTTCATTAATCTTTCAAGTAATATGTTTTTTTTTTCATTTTTTAGGGCAGGAACTAGAAAATTAATTTTATTTAACTTAGGATTTAAAACATGTAGATTCTAAGAAGTAAGAATAGTTTATAATTTTATCCTATCTTCCCAACTTCCAACCTAAAATAGTAGCTGCACCCGTCCCCGGTATCTTTTTATGAATATGTAATATGCGTATTCATAAAAAACAAAAAAATAAACTATCCCAACACTGTGGCATAGTTACCGTAGATCAAACGCGGAAAAAAAATGTTGTAACAGTTAACTTGTAATAATATAGCGTTGTAATAAAAATAATTTAAATCTAATAATAAATAAGTTATTACTATTATATGTTACAAAAGTTAAAATGCAAGTATCGAACCATGACATGGTATAATACTTTGAAATTTTTATTTCTCGTATTTTCGTTTATCGTTTTCCTATAATTTATAGTCGGTACCACTGATTTGGCGCGGTAAAGTATTGGTCGCGGCCGAACCAATTTTTCCCCGGACCGCGTCCCCGGCCGCACTGTGAGCGGTCTTCGGCGGCGGCAATTTTTTTATAACTTTACGTTATTGATAACCCTATTATAATTATTTGTAGATTCTGAGTGGAGCCAGGAATGTGTTGATTTTACAATGATGTTTATTTTTCCTTTTTTTTTTATGTTAACACTTTTTCTACCAGAAAGTATACTTGGATTATCAAGTATAGCATCTTTTCTGAAAGAAAATGTTCTCTTGGTGGTTAAGTTTTAATTACTTTGATCTTTTTTAAACCATCATTGTTGTCATGGAAACGCACAATGTTGTAATCATTTTACCATAATATGACATATATATTGTTGACAAAGTAACACTATCAACTGAACTTAGCTCAGAATATTTTTTTCGTTAGCAATGGTTTATGGTTGCTTACATATATACATTCAATTGTCGTCTGTACCCTAGCATCTCAACTTCTCAACTACAAAAGTGGCTGCACATACGTGCGAGTATGTCCGTCCTTTTTCATTATAAAACTTATATACAACTATCTCAACGCATTCTAGATAATAATAAAAAAAAAAAATTTGTATAGCAAATATTAAAATATATTGTCTTTGTCAATTCATTTCGTCACCGATACAATCTCATCCTAACTAGTTTTCAATATTACTCGTCCAAAAATTGCGGATTTGTTGATAAATGGTTATTTTGAATTCCGATTCTGGAAATTGCAAAATATTTTTTACAAAGCCTATTTTTGAACAAATTTTATTTTTACGACCGTACCAAAGAGCCGTACGCACAGGAATATTGTCGGTTCTTATCGGACTGGAAATGATACGTAGGTAGTTATGAGATATTCGATTTTCTTATTACACACTTACAAAATATGCTCGTATATTTATTAGGAAGGGATGGTGTGCACGTCGGTAAGCATTACAAATATTATGTTTCGGTGAAATTTGTTTTAAAATATCATTTGTCTATTAAACTGAGCACGCAAGTTATCTTTTGGTCGAAAAAAAAATCGCATAAAATATTCATAAGAGCGCCTGCTATAATAATCGAAACATGTAGTTATTAGGTATTATAATATATTCATACCTCTAGTAATTTTTTGTACACGTTTTTTCACGGGAATTCGTCTGCACAATTCCGTGGTTGGTAGTCGGTCGGTTATGTAATAATAATTATTAATTTCGTACTTTTGAAAAAATAACGCCGGTTAAACAAAAAAATAGTTGGGAAACAGGGTACATAAGGTTATTTAATTAATATCTTTAGATATCCAAAAATAAATTATTGCTAACGAAAAACTATTCTGAGCGAAGCTTGTGTTAAATTTCCCAGCAATTTATGTCTAGTCGGTGTATCCAAGAGGTCTTTTTTTTTGTACTTTTCTAAATAATTGAAAAAAAAAAAAACGGAAATAAAATTCATAGAAACGGAATATTTAAGAAACAAAGATTACAGCTAATTTAAATTTTGTTATAGTTCAGGGAAAATTAATTACTAAGTCGTGATATGTTCACAAAATATACTATATAGTATATGGTATATACTATATTTTATAGACATAGTATAATTTTAAAAATATTTTTCTATTTTTAAATTTTTTTTTGAAATGTTGGTTTTTGTTTTGTCATATAATGTGGATAACGTTTGTTGTTTATTTTTATCGATATTGGGGAAGATTGAAAGGTTTTGGTATATGACCAAAATTTGTTTAAAAATACTAACAGTAATTGTAATTTATGTAGTACTCACAAAATACAATATAGTTTTTAAAATGATTGAAAAACTGTTCAGGATCGTTTTACGTTTGAAATTGTTTATCGTTACATACTGCAGTACCTACCATAAACTAATAATGACTAACTAAATATAATCTGCGCGTTATCAACTTTCCACCAACAACAGTGGACTACTTATTAACTATATGCAATCCTGTACGAAGAACACAACAACAATGCACAATTAAACACCCGAAATAGACTGGATTTTTGAAATATTATATTTTACTGATATGCCCTAAAAAAAAAAAAAAAAAAAAAAACGTACACAGCCTTTGGTAAAAAGGCAGACCTGTAATATTTACTATATTATGACGTGTTATATATTAAATTGAACTCAAAAACATTATAAAATTCTATAGCAATAAGTATATTCGTGTATGAATATTTGCGTTGGACGTTACACTACACGGTCCGAGAAAAATTGCGCGAGTCAGTTATCGATCCATGCCCGGGAGCATATAAATTAAACATTTATTTGCATACCGTCGCGTTTTGTCACGGGCGTGTGTTATTAGAGGGCCGACTCTTTCATTGTGCACGTTTAATTGTAATGAAGCGTGTCGTTATGAATGCGAAAACTCGAATGAAAAATCTGATCTACTATAACTCTATAATACAACAATGATAAGATTCAAAATGGAACGAGAAAAACGATTTTGCCGGAAAGCTGTTATTTCGAATTTTCCTACTTCGATTTCACTAAAGTGATTTTTTTAAAAAAAACATTTTAACATTTCAAAATATCTTATGTTTTTCGTTTTAGAGAATGAAAATAAAGCTGCATATACTTTTTGCTACGGGTAGGCCACTGTTATAGGTGGATATAATTTGGAATATCGCAAATGACGTAAGGTTATATTGTTTACATACAGTAAACAACAATAAATCCTTGGGATCAAAACTCAGTAAACTGCTAAGAATATTTGAGTATTAGTCGTGATTCTAGATTGTCTGAAAGTCGATAAAGGATCAGACATAATATTCCACAGTTACCAATCGTTCCCTCTCAACATATTATTCTATTATCTCATGTAATGGTCCTTGTACATTCTTACTAGGTAACCGAAAAATTAGTTTAGCGAAATTTTATATAAATAACCTTAGCGGATGATATGTTGAAAATTTAAAAAACTTTTTCTTGGGAAGTATCACAAATCAAAAAATCCGCATTGTTTAAGGTCCAGCGTGAAAAAAAACCGTAGTTGTAACGAAAAAAAAAAAAACACCCGTGAGCAGAATTTTTTTCCAGCCGACTTGCAATATTTCATTTTTTTTTTTTTGTTTATACAATTTTTCTAAAATTGTAATGGTTGCCAGAGTTTTTTTTAATGTTTTAGTCTGTAGGGGTATTTAAAACTCTCTATTTTTGTTTTCACAAATCACAGACAAGTTAAGCAACCGTAAATTCTAATAGGGGTAGTTGATGGAACCGGAAAGATAAGTTTAATTTAATTTAATTTTGAAAGGAATTTTAAAAAATCTGCTTTGCAATATAAAAAAAGGGGAGGGTGGAATTAAATTTACACGGAAAACGTTGTGAGTAGGACAGTCTATAAATAATGCAAAGCCATGATTTCGGGTTTTACTAATATGACTGGATTCATAATTTCGTTTTAATGTCAATTATGGAACTTTTTTGGAGTGTTCACAAAATAAAAAAATCATGCAGTAATATATTTTATAGCTGATGGTATAGTTATTTTAGAAAGGTTGTTTATAAGCATCATCAGGTATCGCATTATTCTCAATTTTACAGGAGAGTAAAAAACACAGATGATAATAAACAACATTAATGACGTATATCATATTTTTAAACTAAATTAAAATTTAGATGCCTACGAGTAGGTATTTTCGTATTTATGGTAGATACCGGATGTTGTATTAAATTTCTTATTTATGTTGTGTCATTAACATATTTGACTATTACATTTTTTAAAGTAATCATGAAAATTGAGAAAAACCGAAAAAAAAAATAAGTAATAATGAAAGATAGAAAAAAAATAAAAATTTGCTCTTATGCTAATAAAGATAATAGATATTCAGGGGGAGAGAAAGTAGTTAACATATTAATTCCTAATTTATCTGCAATATCACGCGAGATACGGTAGTAAAAACAAAACAACCGAATTTACATACAAAGTTTTTCGTAATTTCCATAAAAAAACAAAACTTTACGACAAATTTATCAAAAATAATTTGAACGCATAACTGCGAATAATATGTATAATTTAGTATGTTTATTATTTTAAAATTATATGAACCATCGCAATAGTTTTATTGAGCTGTTATTTAAAATGTCTGGATTTATACTTGCAGGTTGGGGATTTTTTTTTTTATATTTTCAATAATTATAGAATTGTGTAGGCTTTAATTTATTACTAATTTTTCGGCTGATATCTTCAATTTGTATACACCATTAGCATTTGATATTGAAATAGATATTCTAATAATTGACTAAAATATTTTAAACATAATATTTTATTGTGTTCGAAATAAGCGTACAATTTTGAAAATATTTTAAATAAGATCATTTAACTGTTTCATATAACAAGTAACGTTTGAGAAAAAAAAACTAATTTGCTATCCCTGTAAACTTGGCAAAGCAACATTAGTAACTATTGATCTAATAAATCTAATAGATTTGGTCTTCACACAAAATATTCGAAATACTTGCGGGATTATTATGACAAAAAATAATCCTCCTGAATTTTTGATTTTTTTTTTTGTTTACTACTCAACGAATGTTTCAATTAAGTAATATTCAATTTAAAGGGATAAACAATGTGTTTCAAAAATACATTCAAACGTAGAACTCATAAACGGTACATTATCTGATATAAGAATTATACGTAGGTAATATGCACGTGCATATCAACATTTTTAGAAAAAAAATATTCAAAAAAATATCCAAAATAATAATCAAAGGTATTATAACATGAAACAAAGCGTAATAGATGGAAAACAACATATGCGATCTTTTTTGAAAACATATTACAATCTGATACTAATGGATACTACAATTATAATTCACGTCATATGTTGATCTGGAAAGTCCGTTTAACATTCGTAATTTGTAAGTGGATTTTATCTTGTTATCTGATTGATAATAATGCAATAATTTATTTTTTATGGCTACAGACCGAAAACACGTCGCGATAATAGACCGACAGTTAATAAACAAATAAAAAAAAAAAAAATGCTGAGTGTTAGAAGAAATATGCAATAGGTAAATAATATATTTACAATATCGAATTGTCCGTTAACATTTTACATTTCACTGGTCTTCATGTGTGGCTTATTCCAATTTGTTAGATTGATGTTTCAATGCGAAAATGATTTACCCTTTCCTATATTTCTATTCTCAACTTTTAACCGTTATAATATTAATTTATAAACGGTAAATCCGATATTACCTAAAATGCAGAGTTTCTATTTAAAATCCAAAGTGTATGCTCATTTCATGTTTAAGAAATAGGAGTGAAAAATGATATAATATTGTATACATTTTTGACAATTTCCTCATGCTTTTGGGAGTAGAGGACAACATTATATTGTTTTAGGAATTTTATGTATAAATTAATAATTTTCAATCGAAAAAACCATAGGTATAGAGATTTAATCAGGAGGGTAAATCCATATTGTCCATCCGATTTGCAAGTGAATTTTTATCGCTATTGTTATTTAAAACTATGACTTAAAAGCGAAAAGACATTATCTTATTATTTTTTTATTTGTGAAAAATATTGTTTTTTTTTTTTTTTAAATATTTTTTTTATCTTTATTGATTTTACTCATTTAAATGCAATTTCACTGGTATTGGCAAAACTAATATTTATGCGTATTAATACATACTATGATTTCAATAATGTTATCGCGAGATACTCTTTTAATCATTTATATGTGACAGGTATAAAGAAAACATAACTACATAATATTATGCTGATTGTAATTAAATATTTTACATTATAACAATTAATAACGTGATCTATAAATTATTTTACTAAAACGCTAAAATACAAAGAACACGTTATTTTAATTTAATTACTTTTGATAGAAAATTCATAGTTTAAAGTGAAATATGTATTTTGACACGATTGTCCTATACAAATTGTATGGCTGAACTATAATTAACTTAAAAGAGGTAGATAATTTTGTTAATCATGTTGTTATTTTGTTTTATGTAATTTTTGATGATTTTAATATAAAAAAAAAAAGTAATATCAATAATGTATTATGAATATCATTTCGTGACGGTTTTCATTGTCCAATAAACAACTCTATAGTAATGATATTTGTATAATTTTACAATAATTATACATTATGATGAAATTATTTTAAAATTATGGTCAATCCAATAAAACTTCAAACCAAATAGTATTATTAAAATATTATGATTTATAATTGTGTACACAATTACATACACATTTACTTATTTATTCCAACTACTGCCCACGGTAAATATAAATCGATTCACAGACCAAACTTTCCCTCCCTTTCATAAAAAAAAACAAACAATATATATGATGTGGTTGTATGTTGCTTATCGTAAAATGTGTACAACCTTATAATTTTATCGTAATTATTATGTAAATGAATCGCATAGGACATTTTTTTAGGTCACCGGTAAAATCGAAGTTTGTTCTTTTTTTTTTTTTAAGCTTGGTTTATCTAAATTAAACAATATCCAAGTAAATAGGCAGCTTTATTGACGAATAATATTTATTTTATTTTACGTATTTAATCAATATTAAAGCAAATTGAAGAAAATCTTCATCAAATGAAGTATTAGTTTTTCAAAAGACATAAAATATAACTAGTGGCGAACGGAAGATAATTTTGAAAAATGTATCCGATATGATAATATTGTCGACAGGGATTATTGAAAAATTGGAGTAATTACAAAAACGAAATAGTTTTTTTCAAAAGAAAAATTAATACAACTAAATTTGTTGAAAATGTGTATTGGAAATTATGAAAAATGTTTTAAAAAAAGTAGGTACTGCATGAGAAAAATCCACATCTTTCAAAGAACTGGTATTTTTGTAATGTTTTTCAAAGGTTAAAATACACGTCAAAAACTTAATAATATTTTCTGTACACCCGAAACCTAAAACGAATAAAAATGTATCGTATAAAATATATGATAAAAACGATAACGGCATGAAAACGCTGAGTCATTTTATCGCTCGGAATATTGTCATTTGCAGATCAACGTCATGTTGGTTCATCAAAGTTTGTACGATTAACGTCATTACAGCACGAACGTTATTATAAGTAATAAGTTTCGGGTTCTTATGATCAATTCTGTTTTAAGCTGTTACACGAAAATATGTTATTATTGTTATACTCGTACCCTACATCTTGTCACATACATTATGATTTATGAACAACAAAACCGCTATATAGAGGTGACGGCAGTGGCAAGTTTATGAATTTAAGATCTCAAGAAAATATTCGCTAAAAGTCTGCATGATTTCGTTCGTGTTGTGTACCGAATACGTTTTTACTTCCTGCGGACTGAACAATCTAATTTATTTCGCCGTGACTGGACAATTTTGTGGTATATAACTGTCTAATTTATAGTTTTTAGTGTTATTAATTAAACTTTTTTTTTTTTTAAACTTTTTTCGTGTAAAATAAAATTATGGTGACATTTTTATACCGGAAACATGTTTATTCGTATGTTTTTGACGTGAAAAAAATTGCCCTTTATATTTTTATTGTTTGATATATCGCGAGACGGTCACGCAACTGTTAAGCAGTTTAAGAAATTTTATTTTTAGGCTATTTCATTACTCGCAACGACACGATAATATTATAATCGTTTCTTAATGTTAGTACATTTCAAAAGGGTTCGAGAGGTTTGGTAAAGATTATTAATCACGCGACCACTTAATATAACTGAATCATTTTTTTCTTTCCTTATTTTTTAGTCTGTGGACACGTTTCTTCCTAGTAAACTTGTTCCGATTTTTACGTGTAGCAACTTTTTTGAAAGCTCAAGTTGTCTTTATGGTACTTTAAACATTTCATTTTTGATTTTTGACGACATTGTTAAATAAAAGTACTCCAGTGGAAAAAAAACGTATAATTTCACGATTTCATTATTTTATAAAAACACGGACGACGAGGATACTTTTTTTGTTGCCTTTTTGATTAACTTTCTTATGGTATCATCGTCAAAACTTTTGAGCTACTTTTGAGCTATTAAGGAATTTTAATTTTTGTTAGTTTTTTAGTAATTTGGTTATAAATACACGTAGAGACTTGAAACTTAGTAATAATACTTATATTGGACTTGCCTAGACGTTGACGAAATTTCCAAAATCATCTGACGACTCGTTTTTTTAATAAGCAATTTAAAATCAAATTTAAACGAAAATCGCAAAAAAAAATTACGACATTTTAAAATGTGTGTAACCGAACTGCGCTCGGAATCGTCTTTCGTCAAGCAATCGTTTATCGTTGTTTATAGATATAAATGAAAGAACCTTATGTATCCTACCTTCTTAATTTCTCACCTACAACAGTGGCCACTCCCATCCTCAGTATCAGCTCTTTTTTTTTTATTTCTTAATGTAAGCGATGGGTTAATATTTTTGAAAAAAGCATTATCGTTTATCATGTTTTAAAATTGATCAGTTTGTCATTTGGTAAAGAAAAAAACCACTCGTACTACCGAATTATTTTAATAATCGTTTATGCATAGGAACGTAGTTTAAGGTTGGGCTGTTAAATAAGTATACGGTTTCATTTTGTATTTCGAAAAACCGGAAGCACTAAGGCGAGGACGTCATAATTAATAATATTTCTCTTAGTCGGCTGAAAACTTCTATATATGCGTTTGTTGGTTTCCATTAGTTTTAATTAAACAAGTCCGGTAAAATAATACCAACAAAACAATACCAACAAAAACAATAATATGGTTAAATGTAATTAAAATATTCAAAATTCTTTATTACGATTTTAATCCGATAACAAGATTCTTTGTATCTGGAATAGTGTTTTCTAATATTTTAATATTTAATATCTGGTAGACTAATTTCGCGTCTCCCTTTTTGCTATATAAAAAAAAAAATGAAGATCTTTTTAGATAAATAAAAGTTAATAATTATAAAATATTAATTATACATATAAGAAGTATCATAACTTATTGATAAATGACATCTTTGTTTTTGAGTTCTTTAATATTAATTGGTATCGTTTTGATTTTAAAATCTCACGCTTAACTAATCTCTAACCTAACTAACAAGACAATGGCATAAATATTACGACAGTACATTTGAACTTTCTGTGGTTATGTGATGAATGCAAATATACGCTTTTGAACCTTCTAAAACTAAACTGCAGTCTATTAAAAAAAAGTATTTTATCATTTTGTGCATGAAAATATTACATACCAATGAAAAAATAGTAAAAGTTTGGTACTGTTGAGAACTGTTGAGATTATTATTACCTGTCTCACTATCTATCAGTGTTAATATTATTATTATTACTAATGTCTGGGATTTTATTGTTAGATGTCGAGTTTTGAATATTCGAATTCGATTTCAACGGTGAAATCAGAAAATAATAATAATACAAATATTAGAATTGGAGTATATTTATATTACGACCCGACGGTCAAATTTCCGGGCTGAATTTTAATTTGAACACGACAAAACGTTCAAATAAAATTGTTGAAATAGCGGAGAGTAATATTATGGCGTAATTTCATCTATTGAAATTACGCGATTATAAACCATGCAATAATATATATATTTATTATTTTATAATAAGTTCATTATACCTATGTGACAAAAAACTATTATTCGGCGTGTGACTGACCGTGTAAACACGTATATATAATTTTAACCGAAAGCATATTATACAAAAGTTAATACTATACTTTTATAAATTGTTGAAGTTCAAATATTATATTAATTTTTTCTCCCCGCAAACTTATTTAGTATTCCACGGGGTGTCCGCGAATGATTAGTGTTACCGTTACCGCACACGTCCGTGTTCTTGACAGTCACATTTTCGCGTTTGAATATTTATTTCGCCCGAGCATTTTATATTATTTATCTCGTATTTTTCATTCTAGTTCAGAAATAATGAGAAATGTGACGTGTCTACCGAATAAAGTGTTAACCGTCCAACTCCCGGCCGTTTGGTCGTCAAATTAAACAAGGTTATCTAATTGCGTTTCATAAGACTATCAAAATCGATTCCGGTAATCAAATTGTCGAAATAATATAGTTTCTAACTTTTCGATTCTGAGCAGAATGAGGAATGTATTGGTTTTAAAATGGTCTTTACCTTTTTAACTTCTCACTTACAGCAGTGGCCAACCAATCGTACCATGTTTACTAAATTACTATCGAAGTTGTTATAATAACATTAGTGTACGTTAGTGTAATACACTAACACTAGTGTATAATGTATTTTTAAATTGTGATGTTTTACATAATCGCTAAGAAATTGTATAATATCGAGAAAAAAAAAACCGACGATCAAACTCAGACAATATTAATACTTTCGTGTTTGATAACAGGTCAATTTAATATAATATTAAAATTAACAGTATAAAAGTGTCCCGGTTGAACGTACATTTTCTAAAAAATGGACATGACGTACTCGGTTAACACATTCTCCTAATATCGGACATAATTCGTAAATAAGTGTTCGTAATCGTTTTCATTAATTGATTAACCATTATTAAACAAATACATGTCTAAATTTTTAACTACTATAAATAATAACCTATTATGACGATGAAACGGGAAATAGGTTAGATCAATTAATAAACAATGATGGACATAATAGTATTAATTTATACTATTATCATAGAAAAAAATTATTTTTATTAGCGTGATAATATATTAACCAAAAGTGGATACACTACTACTACCGGATTTTTCTACGATTTTACTGTAATTTACTCGTAATGTAATTAAATTATCGAGTGGTATTCAAGAATAAACATAAACGAGAAAGCGTATTTGACAATACCATTATGACTATCACTATGTACCCACTACTAATTTTCACTTGCATGTCAAGCAAGTTTGCGAGTTCAAGAATAGTCCCCCGGGCACTACTATGTAAATACAGTGCAACTTTACACAACAAATACACATAACTAACTCTATTCGAATTCGACAGACACTGTCAAATAATTTTTAAAATTTGTTTAAGATAATTTCAAAAGTTATTAAACGTTAAAGATAATAGTGTTATGATTAGCGCTTGATATGAAAAAAAAATACAAAAAGCTGTCCTAGTATATTGCAGACGGGTGTAGACACAGTTGTAGAAGGGAAGTTGGGAATATATCTGTAAGCAACGATTAACCATTGCTAACAAAAACACGATTCTGAGTAGAGTTCAGTTTTAGTGTTGCTTTGTCAACAATATATATGTCATATAATGGTAAAATAATTACATATACATTATATATTTTTTCAAATATTTAATTGTTAAGTATTGTACCTATTTTCCCGTTTTTCCTACGTTTTGCCGGCTTTTTCAAATAGAAATTGGATATTTTCACTAATCGACAGTTTTTTTTTCTGTTGAAAAGAGAACCCTAGGAAAAATAATAGTTTTTGAATAGATTTATTTAAAATATTATTAAAAGTAGTGATAAATAATCTCAAATACATATTGTATAATGAATTTGAAATGTAGTATAGATATTACATTATAGTATTTCAAGTTTATTTTATTTAGATATCTATAATTTTTTTTTTTTCATTTAGTTACCAACTAGGTCGTTATCTACACCTAAAATAATTTATTCAAACTTTGAAAGATTTCAGAATATAAATTTCTGGAAGTTCCGAGCCCGTAAGGAAGTCAATAAAATTGAATTCTATCGACTAAGTATTGCGTAGTAATAAAGTATGCAAAACGGTCTTCGTCCACGAGGATCATAGTATTGTTTTTTCTTATTGTCTGTGCCTCTCAGATTCCTAGTCATTGATGCGGTCGTCATAAATGGAGAATATTATCAAAAATACAATTTAAGTTTCACAGTTACGTTTCAACACGTTTCGCACTCGGAAGTAATTTACCGTTTGTAGCTTATATCGTATCAAAACCGCCGTCGGGCTCGCTATTTTTGTCTTTGTTCCGGACACAGACCACTGCTTCTCTCGCCAATCACGTTTACCGCGAGTTGTCCGGTCGTTCCTAGATTTTATTTTTTTGTCGATATAGTAGTGTAATTGACATTCCGACCCCGTTTGCGATTCGCATTTTCGCCAAAGTCGTTTTCAATCGGAATTACTGAATGTTATCACGTATAACCGGTACTCTATTGTTGTACTGTGATATCGGTTTGAATTCAATCACGATCATATTAATTATAATTTCGTTCAGCGACGCTCCGACGAATAGGTGTGATTATTTTTATATATTTGTTCAATATGCTAAATTTGAATAATATTTATGTTACAAAACCACGCACTATGTGCAATTTTTATATTAGTGATCGATTCTGCACTGGACATGTTAAATACATATTGTGCGGTTTACTTTGAACTGTATTTTGGCAAAAGGTCACGGGGTATTATTGGATAAATGTGTTACGGGTCGTACACAAAGGTTCTCGGGAAAATTTCGACTTAAACGATCTGTCCGAATTACGAGCGTCGAAAGGCCGATCTCGAGTTTATAATAATCCGCCGGACGTTGTGGTTCTCGGTTGACCTAGCGCGCTAATCCTACTTCATGAAAATACGAAAGGGCGGCATGAGTTTCATATTGATGTATTAACATTTCGTAAATCTAAACATTTAATAATTATAATAACTATGGATAGGAATAATAATTATCTTTAATATTTCTCTAGCGATATATATATTAAAAGTTTCGAAAAATTTATTTGCCATCGACTTGAAATTATAGAATGTCAAATGTTCCCAAACTCTATTGAGTCGCGGTATCCTAAGGTATTCTCTAAAAACCCGGAGGCACGATGTACAGTAATATATCATGTGTTTATATTTATATTCTAAAACTTCGGTTATCTTTAGGTTTTCTTTGGTATCGCCTTCACTATAATCAAACTTATTATATGGACATATATTTTTTTTATTTTATAAAAAAATGTTTTACTTTTAAGATTACTACAGATCAGAAAAGTCCATAAGTATTCGATTTATGGTTATAATCATATTACACGTCGAGACAATAGCGAATTAACCAGTATTAAAATTAAAAGCAATTGAACATTATAGCATTACAATAGATAATATAAAATATAATATGTTTCGATGACCATTAAACACGCATCACACTAAATTTTTCACAAAAACTTTTCTTCTTCAAAATTGATTAAAATATATGATTGCTTTATATTTTAAATAATTTCACGGTACCCCAGTCGTAGGGTAACTGTGGGTCATATAACGGGAACGTCAACATTTCGGAATAAGTAGGAATGAAAAACCGAAAACTGTACATTTACTTTTAAATATTCATTGTTATTATTGACTCTGGTTCGTTATACAATTGACTTGCACATGTAATCGTAAAAATAATTGTACATATTTTGACATTTTTAAAAGTCTATAAACAAAGAAAGCGCTTTAAATTCAATACATATATTTTGTTTAAGTTAGATAAAAGTAATTAAAGAGATATATGATCGAAATAATGAGATATTTTCGCAGGTTTCTGCGATTCAATCATAACTTTCTCTGTTAGACGAGCTCATTTTGACGTTGATGCGTGAATTGTTCGGTTGTTCAGATTGATTGAATTTCGGGTAAACATTTATTCGAAATTTCAATAATGTTCGTATTTATGTAGTGTGCAGGACGTAAGTGTATAATAATATTGCATTATAATACATAACTTGTAACCGAAGGACAGAGCCGCCGATTTGTGTTTCGATCAAAGTTCCGATAAAACAGACACTCGTGATACGCCAAATTATACTAATTTGTTAGTTAGTACAAACTTAACCTGTACGATTTTATCATGACCGCAAAATTCTCCTTGGTTATTGCGATAACGCCGGTTTCCTCAAAACAATACACTATAACGCATCTATACCACTATCGTCGATTTAATTTTCGGTCATCACATAACATTAACGAATGTCAATTTGTGTGGATACCTACTGCAGATATTTATTTTATTTCAGACAGTTGGACATTTCAACAGTTTTGTGTCGGGCCTGACATTTTCGCCCAAGACAAAAGTTACAACCGTTAAATTGTAGTGTGACGACGAAAGTCTATAGATGACAGCATATTAATAATAGTGACGACTAGTATACGCACTGTAACCAATATCATATAAAGGTCGTAAAAATAAAAAGCTTATAATAATATTGTTACACGCTCTCGAAGAGACAAAGTGTAGGTGGAAAAAATAGGCTAGCTATTTTTGAGGTATCGAAATCGATTAAAATAATCCTATATGACAAAAGTATCTGTCCAACTTCTTCTTTTTGAGGTTTCGTGTTCCTTGAAGGATTTTCGCTGCTTCTACTATATCATTTTATTTGTTGGCTAATGGTCTTCAGATAAGATGACGGCAACAGTTATCAGTTTAAACACGATACGACAAATGTTTTATTTATTCTAAAAAATAGATAACTTTATAATATTCCATCGATCGGTTAACTAAAACGTTTTTATCACCATCACATTATTTGTTATTACAACATTATATAATACTATTTGTAATTCATTAATCATAATCACGACAATAAATTAAAACTATTCTCTTGACATTTGACGAATACGCGCATTTTTATTCACGCAATATATTATATTATCTGTTGTATTGAAACGAGAAAACGGTTTTAATGTTTTAAAATATGACAAAATATCTAATTAATCGAATTATTTTTTGAAATCACCAAGTCGGAATTGCAAAAATCGGTCTAAAAACATTTTTACCAAATTTCGTAATGATATTTTACCAAAGATCAAATTCATATACAACGCGATATAGTCGTGATTGATCTATTTTTGATGTATCTCAAATCATAAAATAATTTAAAATAGTACTTTGACGAGTGGGTGTTTAATGAAAAATAATTTATTCTGTTTTAAACGAATACGCTATTGTCAAATTCTTTTTTTGCCGTTGCTATACTCTCTATGTGTTATGTGCACTACTGTGACCACTAATCATAGCCACTTTTTTCCAGACCCAATACTTTCAGGTCATTTTGTTCTACATCATCTATCTTTCTTTTTTTGAACCTTTCACCTATCACGAAGAGCGACCTTCGTGTTCGTAGCTCAATATGACCTAACCTCTAAAACCTTTGCCCTTTAAAAAAGCAATATTAGTTATCGGTCTCATATCTATTATCGGGTATACAATACGAGACCATGGTTTTTTCTTTAGAGAGGGACACTTGTATATTTCGAAAAGAAAAGCACGGCAATTTTTTTTTTCTGCATTGAATAATAATACAAATATTGTAAAATACAGTAGAACGTAATAAAACAAATTATTAAAAAGTAAATGAAATAATAGATTTAATATATATCCAATAAATATAATATATTGCATTAAGTTTATTAAAAATTAGAAAATGATACTAATTGTTCGTGTAGTTTGGTGAGCAGCTATAGCTGATTTCTATATCTTTCGGATGAGCAAACATGTGGCGAGTTGGTATAATATTCGACTGTCGAATCATAAAACACAATTACCACCATTTGTATAATTTTTCATATTTGCTTTTAATTCTAATTAAAATTGAATTGCACACTTTTTTATACTATACACTTTTACTCGATATATTTATACTACCATTGGAATTAAAATTTAAAATTGCAATAAGCGATCCGCATTAAACGAATCACTAAAATAGTTTTATTGTAAAATATTATAGGTGTTATACATTTTATTCCGTATGAATACATAACAATATCCCCTTGCTGTCGGTATAGGCGAGTGCCGAAGAGGTGGTCGAAGGAGAGTGACATATATATCATCGAATTTATACCTCTGTGGTTTGTTATCCTTCTAAATTATTTATGATCACCGCGCAACTTCTGCAAGAAATCGAAATTTACGACTCTGGTGCAGTTGTTCCAAAAACCGCCCATGAAACGAAACATCACTATTCATAATAGATACTACGTATATTTTTTAGTTAGTTTTATTATTTTTTAAAAGAATAATGATTGAAAACGATGAAAGATTGAACAGAAATTTAGTTCGATTAGAAACCCTGGAGGTAGTGAATGGGCGTGGGAGAGATTTTTTATGATAGTAAATCGAAATAAATTAAACTTAAATATTCGATTCAAATATTTAAATAAAACACAGCGGATCAAAAGACAATTTGTTTTTTGGATTGCAGCCGAATTCTTTAACCCGCGATCCTTGCAGTAATTCTTTACCAAAGGATCTTTTTGTGAATTGTTTCGAATATAGCTATACTAATAAATTATCATAAATTATTCGTTATAGAAAATCGGTCACATATAAATTTCAATGAAATGTC
Organism: Cinara cedri; assembly: GCA_902439185.1. NCBI lineage: Eukaryota > Metazoa > Arthropoda > Insecta > Hemiptera > Aphididae > Cinara > Cinara cedri. The sequence goes on from CABPRJ010002421.1 coordinate 112,082, forward strand.
TGTGTTTTTTATCTTAGATTCTGAATAAGGCAAAGAATGCATATAAGTGTCACTATGGTATGTGCTTTTATTATTTTTTTTTTTTTATGTAATGTAATGTTCGATCAGAAGACATAAATAGGAATACACATATATACGGAACAATGATTTCATTTATGTTAAACAGTATAGCCTGGTATTTTTTTGGAAATTGATTAATTGATCGGATTTTGTCTTTTGAATTATTGCCTAAAAAGAAAATTTCTGGTATATTCGTTGAATTTAAAGAACTGTGCCATACAATGCATTTTGGATGTCAGTTGAATGGTTGCCGGTTGATTGACCCAGATTCGTGTAAGGTATGTATGAGAATAACTTTATCGCTAACCACGGGGAGTGTAGCGTGCCAACAGTGTGTATAAATATTACCAGTTAAAAGTAAAAAGTTAATTTATAAGTTACTTTGTTAATAACTTTTAACTTAGCTGGTTTTATAAACTAATAGAATGTTATTAAATAACTTAGATATAAATACTTTTAACGTAACGCAATCGTTTTGATAAGATATGTAAATTATTTCTATAACGTTATTCCTGAATTGTTAACATGAACAATTATGTATGTATGAATTTTGCATTTATGTTTCGACGGAAATTTATGCATTTTGAGGTGAATACCATTATATAATAACAAAACACGATCTATGGGATACCAATACGAATCTTGTATGACTAGTATAAAAAACTGTAAATATTAGAGATTAAAATACGTTTGTACGTGTGGTATAGTGTAAATTTAAAAAAAAGCAATTATTAATTTATACTGTTGTTTTCCTTTAAATTTGTAGCTTGACTTGATTTTTTAGATTCCAAAACTAATTTTAACAAAATTGTTATTTTTTCTTTTCAAAAATAATAACTTTGCTTAAACTAGATTTTTGAAAAAAAAAACGGTTAAGTTCCCCAGCTTTGTGTGTTTTAGAGCTAATTTTGTCATTACGGAAACCAAAATATACTTTTATTATAAATTTCTATCGGAAACTATAGAAATGCGATAAACGATAAACTAAAAATACTTATATTTATCAGTTGTGTACCATACACAAACGGCCATTTATTTTTATTAGTGTTTGAAATTCGAATTAATCTCAAAATTTGTTAAAATCACGAACAAAAAGCTGCCCTAGTATAATGAAAACGGGTGAAACCAGTGTTATATGTAATTTAATATACATCAGTAAGCAACGATTAACCATTGATAACGAAAAAATAACGACTCTGATCGTCTCTCAAAACGATTTTGAGCGGAGTTTGGCTGATAGTGTTGCTTTGTCAACAATATATAAATCATATTATAGTTAAATAATTATACATTTTTTTTTTGATAATATTCGTTTAATATTATACCTATTTTCCTGTTTTTTTTACGTGTTTCTCGGTTTTTCTGAAATTAGGAAAATTTCTGAGAAAATCAAAAAAAAAAAATGACCTTCTTAAAGTACCTCTGTAGTCAGATTTACTTAAAAAAAAAAAAAAAAAAAAAAATGCTATTATTGAAAATCAGAGCAAAATCGGTGGTAAAAAATATATCCATAGAAAGGAAAAAAAGAATAATCATCATTGTAAAACTAATACTTTCTTCACTCCGTTCAGAATGTAAAAATGTAATTTTTTTATGGTTACAAATATTACAAACCATCCTACACTTAGAATCGTTTTGCATTATTGTAATGATATTTATCGTTGAATATACAGTATATCAACTAAATAGTTATATATATAATATATATCTTACTTTTCCAATGTCCCAACTACCTATAGCTGTCAGTACCTTGATACATTAGCCGCGATATTTTTTCTTATATTAATATTAGGCTTAGTAAGTATAAGGTAGTTACTACTATTGTTAAGTTTAAAAATTTAATATTAAGTTTGTCGTTAAAATTCAACCAATGTGACAAACATTTCGGCACGCGATATTCGCCAGTAACCGAAAATGTTTCGTCCACACTGACACGCAAAATCAAGTGCATACTATACCTACAAGCAGCAAATCGACCATGAGCCTCGGGCGGCAAAGGATTACGTGCGTTTCCTTTTAATTTCACCAAAAGCCAAGGTAGTGTAAATCATTTTGGATTTTAACGGGACGCGGTATTTAACGTGCAGTGCACCGTGGGGAGACGATGTTATTATTTATATTGACGATTTTAAAATACGGCTAAGACATTATAGTATTATAATAAGATCGGGCACAAGCGAAAAATAGCGCGATCCTTTGATTGGATTACAAACTCGCTTTCTGTTCGTCGTTTTAATGAAAAGGAATAACGTAAACTCCTACACAAAAGAAACTCCTACGAGAGGAATGTATAATATTATTAAGTAGTAAATCATAGTGTATCAGTACTTAAATTTTAAAAATCAAAGTAATATTTTTTAATATTTGACTTCATTGGAATTTATACATATTATTTAGTTACTACAATTTAGTTGATATAATTTAATAACACCAACAATGTAGTGTTTTAAATATAGGTACATTCATAGTCTTCTATATTTTGTAATTTTTTAAGGGATTTTCATTTGCAAATTGCGAGAGGATGGACAACTTGTTGATGTCAAAAACTAATTATTATGTAACATGTTGTCATCTTTGAAATAAATGCAACACTTGAGAAATATTCCGCATTATTTATTATTAATTTTCCCCCGTATAATAAATCGAAATATCATAGATAATAAATTATTAATGTGAAATTTTTTTTGGATGAATGTTTGTTGCTCCTTCATGCCGAATAAATTGAGTTGAAAATGTACATAGATGAACGAATAATTCTAGTCCAGGGATAAATTATAGGCTACGCTTTCCTTCGAAATTCTCTCTAAATGAGGGTCTTAGTGTCTCACACATAGTTATTAGTATGTATATTTTTTTATTTATTTATAAAAACTTAACAAATAAATATTGTAAATGTTTTACAACAATATTATATTTGTTTGTAGTTATTTTTGGTAAAAAAATTTAATTATATTTGACGATTTAAGGGTTTCCTTGATGTTAGGGACGAAATTAAAAAAAGGTAATAAAATAGTAAATAAGAACAAGTGTTGTAACAATAGTCGTCATGAGGATACGCACAACGAACAATAGTTACTGTAAAAACTGGTTGTTTTGTTTATTGTTGGTCGATAATTATTTCGGCATGGGTAACACTGGCCGGGACAGCTAGTAAAATAAATAAAACAAATAGATAACTAACTGTTGTACGATAAGTAGTATAAATGTGTTCATGTTACTTATTATGCGATAATAAAGAAAGAATTTATGAATAATTTTAAATATATTTTTCTATTTATCACATAATAGTTCACAGTTCATGGCGTCAAATAATATTTCCCAGGTTCAATGAAATTTCCCACCTTCATTTATTGCTACTAATCTTCAGATTTACTCACAGATTTGACTATCCATTTTTTCCATATATTATATCTATAAAGCGAAATCATTTCAAATACGTCTAAACTTATAATAGCTTATAATAGTTTTCCTAATCTGCCTGATTAAAAATCGGTGACTATTTTAGATTCCGAGCGTACGAAGGGAGCTATTGGTTTTACCAAGATATTTATTATTAGTATTTTTTCTTGTTCTTTTAGTCTGTGGACACGTTTTTTTCTCGGAAACTTGTTCTGATTTTTAAGTATAGCATTTTTTTGTAAGCTCAAGTTGTCTTGACTGTACTTTAAACTAGTAATTTTTTGATTTTTGACGTCATTTTTTAAATAAAAGTACTTCAGTGGAAAAAACCGTAGAAAAACGTATAATTTCACGATTTCATTATTTTATGAAAAACACGGACCACGTTTTCTACCAGAAAAAAATGATTTAATCGAAAAATGACAAGATCTATTTTTTGTTGCTTTTTTGATTTACTTTATTACGGTATCATCGTTAAAACTTTTGAGCCACTTTTGAGCTATTAAGAAATTTTAAGTTTCGGGAGTTTTGTTGCTGATATTCGGTTATAAACACACGTATAGACTTGGAATTTGGTAATAATACTTATATTGGACTTACCTAGACTTGGTAAAATTTCCAAAATCATCGGACGAATTTTTTTTAAAAATAATTTTAACTAATTCGAATACAGGAAAAAAATACTTGTTATTATTTCGTACTTCAATAGAAAACAAATTATCACCTTCAATATTACATACTTGTGCAGGCATTCGAGGTGACCATTATAATTGATTTGACGAATCTATTAACATTCCTTTTTATTTATTATTTACATTATATTATGTTTATATATATATGTATATATAAACAATACATATTAATACATGTTTTTACACATATTATTATATTATTTTATATTTGAATTTTCGCCCGCGAAATATATTTTTCAAATTAAGCGATATTGCGTGCAACTGGTAAACCCTCGTCAACTATTATACGCAGTTGAATGGTTGATCTCGAACCCTATTTGAATTATAAATTATTATTGTTCTTAAAGTTCGGAAGTATTTTCCTCGGAACTTACGCCATGTGCCAAACACAACTGACGGATATTTTGTTTAAAAAAATACATAATCCCATATCACATTTTGACATTATAAATAATTTAGTTTTTAATTCGTTTAAACTCTGCGCACAGCGAAGAATGTATTGGTTTGACTATGATATTTATGCTGATTTTTTTTTTTTTTTTATCTGTTATAAACTTTTAATTTATACATAATATATTCAGCACATTTTTAGTTTTTAGTCTACAGTCTACCGAAGCTAGGAAATATCAATAATATACTTTTATTTTATAATAGAAAAGTTCGACATGACATGTATTTTTTTTTCCTAACCTATTCAATTATAATTTATTGTTTGATTATTCTGTATCCTTTTTAAATGTAAAATAATAATAATAACAACATCACCGGTGAACCGCAGAATTCTCTGTCGCTAGAATCAAATTGACCACCACCTAGTTTTTTTTCATTAAAAAAATATTCTCCATAAAACAATAAATAACTGAAACCATAATAATATAATACTATACTATATTCTCACAACAATCTACAACAATACTACTCCAAAAAAAAAAAAAAAAAAAAAAAAAAAAAAAAAAAAAAAATGGCAATATTTGAGTATAAATAATATGGGTAGGAGTTGAAAGCTGAAATCTCAAAAAGTACATCTTTGGTAGTAATGTCATGCATAAGAAAATTTCATTTCCCCGGTTTTATTTTAAGATTTGTATAGGGGTTTTAACTAATAATATGTGGTGTTCTAATTTTATTATAATTTTGTATAAGTTATTTGATAGGTATAGCATAATATAAATTATATATCAGTTAACAGTGTAACACTAAGCATAACACTGTAATAGAAAATTCATTATAATTTATAAGTGTTATGTAAATTGGGAAGAGGATCGTTATTTGTAAATTAGAAGTTAAAATATTTTTATGATGGAGTTCGGAACATGGGTAAGTTTTTAAAACATTGTAAGTTATACAGACGGTTCTAAAAACCGAGAAATACTGGAATCTTTTTATTCGTAGATGTTGATGAAATAATAACCCTGTGATCTGTAAATATGGCAAAATGGTCATAGTTGTCTATAAATATTAAAAAATCAATTAATACTAATTAAATAACCGTTATAATACAGTGACGGCAGTGCGCATAGGCAAACGCGTAACATGCATGTGTGTGTGTACGTTCGGATCGTTTGTAAACTTTTTGTTGCATCCCCCTGGAAATAGAAACTATTACATTGAATTATGTCCGTTATATCTTATATGTGTTATAACTTTTTCCCGCTATTTTCTGGTACTTTTAATGGCTCTATCTGGACTTAATGGGCTGAAAATGAATGTTATTTTATAGACGGGTTGAAGTGATAAATTATTGGTTGAATTTCAATATGAATTTAATCATACATTTGCGAAATAAGGGTGTTTTTTTGTTTTATATACCACTAAAGGCCCCCTCCCCCTTATAATAATACAGTGAAACCTCTTTTAACGGACATCTTCCAATAGCGGACACCTCCTAATAGCGGACACTATTTTAATCTTAATTTAAACATAGTGACAAAATGACAGTACCAAAACGCATTCGCGTAAAGTTCAAACGTATATATTTTATATAATTTAAATTACAAATTAAACGAATTCTTGCTGCTATAACTATTTAAAATTAATTAAAAAAAAATTGAAATTGAAACAGCAACAAGTGTTCAGTGTTATGCTACCAACGGATGTTTTTTTTTTTTTCCAAAAAAATGTTACAAATATCCAAGACAAACTAGGCTCAGAAAAAAAATTCTATTAAGTAAATGTACTACTTAATATAATGACAATCAACATAATATAAAGTTATACGAGATGCATATAAATATAAACGACCAAATACGAGTGAATTTTACGGAAATAAAATCATTGCATCGATTTATTGTTGCTCATTATTATATTATGTAATCTAAACTAACCTATAATCTTTAGTTTCCTACCCGAAGTGTAAATGTATGTCCGGTTTGAATATTTGTTTTAAAAATACTCAAATATCATTAGGAATGTATAGTATTACATTACAATATAAAATCATTTCGTGATCACGGTAGAGACTAAAACTTTTAAATATTAATTTTTTCAGATTAATGGTTTTTTGTATTACATTATTATTTTTTGGTTAAGAACACTAAACAATAATCTTACAAATTATGTCCTCTACCATTTTACACTGAATATCTATCACAATTAAAAACAACTTACTTTATTTTTATTCCGAAATATGTAATATAATATATATTTTGATAATTATTTATTAGTTTTAATTTTTAATTTTCAAAGTACCAATTTATTACAAAAAAAGTTAGTATGAATTTGCATACCATTGATAATATCATTAAAAAATATTTTTTAGCCACATGTGGTCGTATTAATTCATATAATATATTAAAATATATTATTTAAAATGTAAATTTTAATAATACCAAACAGTAATGGCAAATTAGATTATAATAATTTATTTAGTAAGAGTTTTTGATTGTTTTTCTTTGTTTATATTTCCCGAGTTCAATTTTCAACGTGAAGAATAAAGTATAACAAAAGAAAACAAAGGGTTAATACTGCCGATGGATGTGCTACTTTTGTAAGCGAGAAGTTGGGAACGTAATATTTATTAAATTATTGAATTTATATCTGTACGTAACAATAAATCTTTACTTAAAAAACGATTCTGAGCGAAATTTGGTTATAATCGTTTTGAAACGTCATAATAGTTTTCTTAATTATCGTCAAAATTTGATCGTACAGGGCTTACAAAAAAAAAAAAATAAAAAATAAAAATATGATATTAAACTAAACTTCTTTTTATCTTACCACTAACTACAACTTGTAATAGGCTTCTTGTTAAATTATCACGAATTTCTTTTGGCTAAACAATTTAACTATATAAAATAAAATTAAAAATAAAAAACTTAAAAATGTCAAATTGTAGATTATTTAAAAAATTGTACCACATCTACAAAAAGTTAATATAAATGTTATCTATTAAAATTTAATCACTCTGTGATTATTTTTAACCTTAGGAGAGCAAAATACTATAATTGAAAATAATGGAACCCTTAATGCCTTAAACTTCGCGGTCTTTTTTTTTTTACGGGTTTCTTAGGCTTCCCAATTATTGGAAAGACTACGCAGAAAATTAAAAATACCAATTTTCTCATTAATGAATTAGATTCAAAATGCAACAAAAAAAAGTTTCTTGTACGTTTTTAATAAATGCGAAATTTCCGTTAAAAAGTTACACACAGAAATAATAAAAATAGAAAACTTATAAATACACATCATAGTAAAACTAATACTTTTATTGTTCTACTTATTATCTAATATGAAGGTTAAAATAAATTATTCGTTGTTGTTGTAGCTCGTCGATTGTGTACTAAATTAATATATTTATACCCACGACATCGGACTTTAATAAATGGAATAATAGTAGATGGAAAATTATAAAATGCTTTTTTTAAAGCTGCAGCTTTAGTTTAAAAGCAATTTCATTTATCCTACATCAAAACAATGGAAATATTCTATAACAAGATTTTCTAGGTTTTATATAATCATCCACATTCTTGCACAATAAATGTAAGGTTAGTTAAGGTTAGGCACCCAAAATCGTTTCAGAACAATAATCAACACCGGCCAGTCGTGTTTGTGTACGTTTACGTCCTACGTGGTACGACACCTCGTTATTGTATACCTTTAGGTTTAATGACACGACGACGACGACCGGTACAATGGTTCCCTCCATTATAACGATTCGTAAACAACACGTCCACTCTTTTATTACTTATTCTCTTTTTTTATCGCAATAATTTCTCCTTTTGTCCTTCACTCGTTTTACGAGCTACCCTCTCCACGACATTATGCCTCCTGCGAGTATATATAAATACGCGTCTAAGAAACATTTTATACTATTTCGTCGTTCAATTTCTTTTACTGTAAATATTTTGATCGGTTATTATAAGAATAAAATGCGCATTGCTTTAGCGGTGTTTGTTTTCTTTGAATCTATACAAGTTCTTGTTAGAAAATCGATTCACAAATTTATAAAAAAAAAAAAAAAAAAACAAAAGAAAGTTTTTTTTTGTATTTCATAACAAACGGAACCTTTAATTTTTTTTAAAAACACTACATATTCACTAAAATTACAGATTCATAATAAAATTTTTTTTTTTTTATATTTTCCTTAACGAACCAGAAAGAAGAAAATATATAAGTGCCAATTCAAATCAAGTTATGATGATGATATAGAAGAGTAATAATTGTGTATCCTGGCCTATACTTTATACATGTACATATTATAATTTAATGGGTTCAATTTAAGAAAAATGCATAGGCCCGAGACAAATTATATAGGAATGAATATACTTTTTGAGTGTGTATATAACGAACATTTCGACTGTGGAACCAATGGAACGATATTTTTAGGTAGGTGACAACACTGACAACAACGACGAGGGTAAAGGTAAAAAATATTAATTTTTCATAAGCTAAATAATAGAATGCTTTACGACTGAACTAATTATGATATTCTCTGACATTTATAAAAAAATTGGGACAATACAGACCGCATATACCTTATAAATTTAGAGCTAAACAACAATCGTGAGTACGTTTCATTGATATTGTGATGAAAGCCGAAACTGGAAATTAAGTCTTATCAAAACTCATTAGGTACGCAAAAATATTGGTAGTACTTTATTATAATAGTTATTAAAACCAGTTCAAATATAAAATAAAACAATCTTGGAAAAAATTAATAATATATTTTATTATTTAGTTTTATTTATATGATAATTAAGTTGGAAGTAAAAATGTATTTGAAAAATTTATTTGTTTCGCTAAAATATTAATTTTATAACATTTTTTTTTAACTTTCAAGACATAAAATAAGGTAAGAAGGTTAACGTGAGGTATGGATAAAAATTCCTAGAAAACTATGCAAATGCAGGTTTTTTGTGGACTAATTCAAGCGCATGTAATGTAATCCGTTGAAACCGGTAGTATATCTATCACCTATACTTGATATAAATGTAAATTCTTAAGAAGCGAGAATTTTAAGATAAAATGGGAAATGATATTGATTGTTGTGAACTATGTTTATAATGTCACAACTGAAGAGTGTTTAAAAAAAATAATCACAAGTCGATTTGATCATTTTAAACTTTTTAAGAGCTTTAAGTTAGGTGGTCAACTTACCGGAAGATTTCTGTCGTTTATAGCCGAAAACGAGTCAACCAGATGAACATGTCCTTCAACCACCACCCTGTCCATGGGCAGAGTGTAATATCCCAAAGTCTTGTCGCATTGGTGTCGCTGATGGCTGAGCAGTTGCACGATGAGCACATCATCTTTTTCTAATCGTCTTGTAAGCGGCCATTCAAAATTCTAGGGAAAACAAATTGCCCAAACGTTATTTTATTGTAGTATATTATTTTGTTGTATAATATGCGTATATTACCGTTATGATACCCTCAAAAACTCATTAAGCTCGTTATTAAAACATTATTTCATCTATTCAGTGATTCTGTTTATCCGTTTAACTATCTAAGCATTCTCATCTCTGCTACATTCATCTTCGCTCCATTTTTCTGACTACTGATCGATATTCTGTACCGTACAATATCATCAATCAAAACACACCTTAGTAAAATTAACTTTTTAGCCATAATTTATTTTTTAAAGACCTCCATTCTTCAATTTTATGCATAGAAAACTATACCCAGTACTACTAAATTATTTTCTAACAACACACTTGAATAGAGATTTACATTTTCCTATGCATATAGCGTAATCTAACTTAAACACTAAATGCAACAATAAATTGTTGCAAATAATTCTAAGAACTATTAGTAGTATAAATCGTTATATACTCTTGTAGCCAAAGTAATCTATTCATCGATAATAATAAAACAAATGCATCGACAACTATTGTTGTCAATTTTTTAAAATTTTATTGATAAAAATGTTGAAAATCTAGACATTTTTTCAAATAAAGTTTTTAAATTGAAATTGTTTAAAGCATAATACGAATAATTTAGAGGTTTTTTTTGACTACCTGAAAAAGTGTTTTCCTAGAAAGAAATAAAAACACGTTTTATTAAAACGCAGAAACAAAATCAAGTATAGTAATAATTATAAAATAATTATAATAACTATAATTTACACAATAATTTTAAACAAATTTAAACTTCATCATTATACACTTGTTTATTGGTTATTATAAATAATTAATTTTTTTAATAATTCAAAAATAATATATTATTAATAAATAGTGGTAAAATAATACGTGAATACCGTTGATCGTTGTTGGCATTGATTGATCGGTATTAAACAAATTGAATTAAACGTATGTCGACTGCTATAGATTGGTTTTAAACATCAAGTCTAAATAGTGATTAAATAGAAAAATTTTCATTAAGAACCTTTAATTTTGCCGCGCGTTTCGTCTCGTGGTTATTATAGGAATTTAAAATTAGTATGAAATTTACTTCAGAAATAATTTCTACAGATTGCATCAATATTAAACACGGATATTTTGATCATATTCAAGGTTTAAGTACAATATTATCTATACAGTTTGATGAGCCATGAAGATTAAGTATGAGGAATTTCTGATTTTATATATTCGGATCTCTATCGTGATTAAGATGATTTAGATTATTATTGAATGCTGACTAACGAAAGCTTATACAGGGAACATAGGCTGTTCGGTACTTCCGCCAACATTGGTTAACTTCGTCTTTATACCCCGCTGTTCAATTCACGAGTATTTCATTGATTTTAAATTCTATGAAATTTAAGACAAATATTTCTAACATTTATTATTATTGAATCGGTGCATTTAAATATTTAGATGAGGAAACGCTGTTAAACGCTATGGTTACTCGCAGATATTAATTAACGAAATGAGCAAATACATTTTTAAAACATTTTCAAAACCATAAACTTCCCCATCTTTCTAAGCACTAACTAAAACGCACGCGATCTATAAATATTGACTTCATAAATTCGACTGGCCGACTATCAAATCAATTTAGATAACTTTAACCAGTCGTCCACCAAATAACATTTAGATGTGATAACTTTCACCGATTATACCAAATAGATAATAATTCGGTCACTGTAGCTTTTGTCCCTGTGTCTTCAGTTTTGACAGTTCGTTTGTCTTCGTTGAAGTCGTTGTACCTACGTGAATGTTTGTCTCGCGCAACTAGTTTAAACTATTAAAATAAAAACTACGGATTTTCACAAGATAATTCTAGTTTTCACAAATATATTTCAGACACAACTAGTTCTAACTAAACAAAAATAAGTTGAATCTAGTTTTACCGGTGAAGGTTTTAGTTAATTCTAGTTATAACCAGTCAAAACTAGAATTGAAACTAGTTTTCATAACTTAAAATTAGTTTTGACGGATTTTGAGTTTTAACTGTAATATATATATATATATATATGTATCTAAATACAGTATACACACATTATACAGACTGTAACACGAAGGTCTGACATCGGAAATAATTTTTGTTCTGTTCAATATTTATGTTTTTTTTTTCTTATGATTTTTACTGAAGCTTATGATTCTTCTGTATTATACATTTTGTATTTTTATAGTATTCTTAAAACTAAAAAAAAAACATTATTTTTACATACTCCAAGATAAAAATTTTGTAAATAGTATATCTTGAAACAAATTATTGGGGTTAAAAATATGCTACAAATGCTGAATCTTTAATTTTCAAAAATGTTTTGATGTGTATTGTATTTTAAATTGTGCCTAGTGTCACTATTAAATAATATCAATCGATTAACTAATTTTTATATGAAAAGTAAATTTGTTAATGATTTTTAATAACTTCGAAAAATTGTAGAAACTATAGTAACAGAGATTTTAGTAATGATTCATCATTAGTACATTATTGTATTACAAATATTTTGTTTCACAATATATATTTATAAATTGGCTATCTTAGATTTTGTAAAACAATATTTTTGAACAGTTATAATTGTTAAGTATTAGTTTAAAAATAAAAAAAGCAAAAGGACGGATATATTTCGCATTTGGGTGCAGCCATTGTTGTAGGTAAGCAGTTGGGAAAATAGGATAAAAATGAGAATTTAATGTATATCTGTAAGCAATGATGAACCATTGCTAATAAAAAAGATTCTGAGCGGAGTTTAGTTGATATTGTTGCTTTGTCAACAATACAATATATGGTGTTTATCATATTATGGTAAAATTAATACTACAATGACAATAATGATTGTTTAAAAAATATTAAAATAATAAAAACTTAATAATAACAAAAAATAATAATAACGGTTTCCAATAACAACTTTATTTTTAATCTTTCAATCTTTTTTAACCTAAAGACCGAGGTTTTCCTTATTATCTCGAATTTCAAAAAATGACCTTTCCAAAGTATCACTCAGAGAACATTTCCTTTCGGAAATAGTGCTATATTCGATAATCGGAGTATACTTTATTGTAGTCTTCACATAAAAAAAAAAATCTAAACAATATTGAATATACAATATAGAACAGTTGTTTGAGGAAATATATTATAGTTTTACACTATGCATACATAAAGGAGTATAAGTATTTTACGAGAACTCTCGACTTTCTATAGTTACGAATTTATCAACTACGAGTATAAATACACAAACGTAATATTTTATGGTACTTAACCAACAGTTCATTCAAAGGTTTATTTATTATTAATTTTCGTATACGAGACTTATATAGTAAATACGTATTATAAGTTTGTAGTAGGTACAAAATAAAAATAACACAAATACCTATAAGTTTTAACTAATATTTGTGTTCAACTTATTATTTATAATTGTTTTTTATCAGAGAAATCGATAAAAATACTCCTAGAATTACAAGCACATTGAAGTACAAAACATTTTCACAAACTTGTTTAAATTGTGTAAATGTTTTAACACTTTCTTTTTCAAACAAAAGTAAATTTTTGTGATTTATTTTTAAGGTCTCAATATGAATGTTCATTAAAGTTATCGCGATAAAGAAACGGACGATTCATTTTTACGTTGCGTGTTTTTATTTTAAGTACAAATATATTATTTTTTCATCTTTTCGTATTTTAAGCACTGTTTAGAAATATTATATATCTGTCTAAATTTTAAAATTCAAGTGTATTATTCTTAATTATAATATTACGATGTTAATAAATGTTTCAAGTAAAATCGACTAAGTCAAATGTATCGTGCGTAATTTTATTGCATATGATAAACGAATTATCTATCGCAAAGATTGCAATAATATTATTATTGTATACAACTGCACTTAGCAAACGAAAGTCATTTTTACAGGTCAGTGGAGTCAGACTACTTTGAATATAACATTTAAAAAAATGCTGTAACTATTTTTTTAAACCATAAACAAAATTACGAGGACAATAACGCAGTTTTCATTTTAGTTTTAATATTTTTAAAGCCCGAGTATGCAGTTTTTAAGTTTTAGTAGTTTTACATATTGTCTTTTAAACTTTTTCATATTAATTTTAACCAAAATTTGTATTCAAAATTTTTTAAGTTTATTTTGTATTAAAAAAAATTTGTATTTTTAATGCAAATTTCAGGAAATACGTGAAAAATTAAATGGTCAACTCTGAGAAATAATAATGAAATTAGGTAAACATTGCAAATTTGTAGAAATCAGCATAGTTTAAATTTCCTTGTGAATAATAACATAAAATTATATTTATCCAGATGAACAAGAGAAAGGGGGAATGAGGGGACGAAGGTCACTGTGAGCTATGTATGTAGATTAAGACTTTGCATACTATCTGAACCTAACTTCTGCTTCATTCAAATATGCACTAAACATTCATAAAATAACTATGGAAATTAAATATTAAAATTTTCTAAAAATTTGTGTTTGAAATATCTATACGATTTATTGAATAGGAAATACTATTGACGCCTCCGGGCTGTTACGGCAACAAAAAGAGTGTAATATATTTGTACGTTTTTAAATATCTTTTCCTTTTCAAATTTTTATATTTTAATTTAAGTTAATACCTAATAATTTAGAAGTAATTTTTGATGTTTTATTTTGCATATTTGACCATAATTACACAGTTTTAAATATTTAATGCATATTTTTGTATATTTTATACCGACAGTTTCAGAGAATCTGTTTTCACAAAAATGCCCCAGTGCTGTCATCTTTTATTTTTTAGCATTACAATTATTACGTATATTATATACAAAACCCTATTTTAACTTCATGGGGTAGGCTTATATTTGATAGAAACATAATACCGTTAAATAATAAAATCATTAAAAGGGATACGTGGAAATGACATCTGCTACATCTCCTTATATTACCGCTATCTTAAAGCACTACTGTGTCAATCAGTTGACAGGGAATATGTTGGCCCTTTCTTCTGCTTTTATAATCCTCTCCTTCTCTACCTTTTCATAGTGTATCTTCTACCAAGCAGTGGCTTATTACATATTTGACCATAATTAAATATTTATTGTGTATACCAATGAAATTTAGTTTTTCTTTAATTATTGAATTAGAAGAAAAAGTTAACGTTATTCTTGGATCTGAAGAGACAACATTAAAAACAAAACCGAAAAATATTTTCTTTAAGGGTTATAAGTACGACGAAAAATTAATAAAATATTATTAAGCTTAAAAGGTCAAACTTGATTTAATATACAAAAACCCAATAGCGAAGAATATTAAGCTTTTCCAAATAGGTTCCAACTGTTCTAGTTATAGTTGAATGATCATTTTAAAATTACAAAATATTTATTGACTGACAGACATTACAGTTTTACAGAAAAAAATCTTTAGTATTATTTAGTAATTAATTTTAATAATAGAAATAATAATCAATAAAATAAATATATAAATAAATATTGCTTGTAACTTAATATTTTATATTTTTCTTGTACATACTCAATTTTTTTTATTTTTACTGCATATTCTACGGAATATTTGAATACTTTCAATTTTAATTTTAAGTAATTGCTCTGGTTATAATCGTATCTTAGTAGGGGGTTTTTTTTTATGAGTAAGAATATTTATGAAATATATTGTTCTAGCATAACATTGCCCGTTTCAAATTAAAAATTAAAATAATATTTTTTTTATCCAGGTCACCAAGATAACTTAGTAAAAGAAATAACTTTGCACGTTGGTGGGCCACTGTTGTAGGTGAGAAATCGTGAAGGTAGTAGAGGAGAAATTTAATGTATATCTATAATTAACTATTATTAATGAAGAGAAGATTTCGAGTTGATAATGTTGCTTTATCGACAATGTACATTATGTCTTATTATGGTAAAATAATAACAGAGGCATTATGTATTTTTATTTATGAATATTTGTTTAAAATTGTACTTATATTCAAGTGTTCCCGGTTTTCTTATTTTTTTCCGGATTTTCCCATTTATTGAGAAAACTCCTGGGAAAATCAAAAAGTAACCTCCTTAAAGTACATCTACAGTGAAATTTATTTTTCAGAAAATGTAATAATTTTAATGATCAGATGTATGTGGAAGCTTTTGTTTATGGATAGAGTTTTCTAAAATTCCTGTTTTGTTATATTTTTATATGCTACACTCAGAATCTAAAAATGAATGTCACTGCATTCCCATTTCAGTTAGTACATCATCATTTCAAATTTTCAATTCAGTAGAATTTTGATTTATAATTTTTGATCTAAATGGTGTACGAATATTATTAACTCCAAATTCCAAACAATAATACGTGAAAGCCAAATGTCACTCACTCATCATTGTCTTTCAGTTACGAATAGTTACGATTTAAGAACAATGGTGAAGTTAGAATTAAGTGGATTGACTTAGTTTCTAGATTATAGGTTTTTGAAGTTTCGATATTATGTGAATATTATATGTGTTGTGTTAAATAATGACAATTTTATAGAAGGTATGTTGTAGTCTAGTGATGATACTTATCTGTTGCCATCCGCAAGTTCAAATCCAAACCAAAATTATTTTAGTAAAAATTATGTGGAACAAATCTAGTTACTGGTCCATAAAAATTGTTTGAATATATATTTATTTTATTATAGTATGATAGATATATATTATATTTTTGAAAATGCAATGCTGTTAACAGAGTTCTGCTCAGAATCTTTGTTTGTTAGCAATGATTAATCTTTGAATCATCTACAACAGCGATTCTCCCATCGTGAGAAGTATATTCGTCTTTTTTATTTATAAATATTTTACTCCTCCCTTCAAAAAAAAAATAAAACATATTTAACACATTTTCAATATTATTTTCAGCGTACATTTTTCTCCTAAAGAATAATTCGTTATTCAATATTAGAGATAATACAAAAGGTAGGTGAGCAATATATATATATAAAATATAAATACACTCCGGTTAACCGAATTGCTCATTTGAATGTATGTATTCGAGAACTCGATGATTTATCGTCGTTATCGAATGAACCGCAACAACCGCAATAACATGACACACGTATTTTGTGGCTAGTGGAACAAGACGAATGCCATCATTGAATCCTTGAAATAAAAAAAAAAAATAAATAAAACAAAAACACCATACTATTGAATGAAATGTTTAATGTTTCGAAACCAAAAATAAAAATAAAATATAATATATGTAAATTCACTATTTTGGTTGTATCCATTTGTATATTATTATATACAAACAAAACAAAACAAAAATGAGTTTAAAATATCCGGATAAAAAGTTTTACAGAAAAATAAATTATAAAATATGCAAATATAATATTATATTGTAGAATTATTCTAAAAATTATTTCAATTTAACATTCGTCTTGTTTTAAAAATAAGATAATTAATATATACAATAAAACATCAAATGTATGTATTTTATTATACTGACTGTAGTTTACAGTTTATAAAAAAATAATTAATATATTATTTTAGCAATTGGAATTACCTACGTTATTGTTTCAAAATGTAAAAACATTACAGCGGGAAACTGGAGAATCCGAAATTCTCTCAGAAGCCATTCACCCTTACAACTTAAAACGCATTATAAAATGTATTATGAAGTCTAATTTATTTAATCTATTGTAATTGTTGTTGCACAAAATGCTAATAAAATAAAGTGTAAACACGTGTCGACCAGTTACATTCAATGGCCTATTTAATAATAATAATAATAATAAAAATATGCACTAATCAATAATTGTATTAAAATATTTGACGGCTTCACTGTCATTTCTATCATTTCATATTTCATTATCAAAATTATGACACTGAAATTACAGTATGCTTTACCTATTGGTATTATAATGCATTTTGAAAAGCCAACATACTTTGCATCGTGAGGGAGGCCATTGCAGTTGTACACAGGATATTTGGAAGGTAAATTTAATAGATAATTTCAAACGAACAACGATTCTGAGCGAAGTCCGAGTTCATAAATTGTTGAAACATTTTATTAGATTTTAACTAGGTGCATAATTAATTACCATTTTAACAAACATACGCTGATAAAAATCAATTACACAATTTGTGTCCACATAAGACGACAATATTTATGTATAGATAGTAGAAATATAGAAAAGTTAGTATACTTAATGAAAATGTCAGGTCTTTGCGATTGTTTTAAAAAAGCGATTTCTATGTTGAATTACAAAAAAAAAAAAAATCATTGCTTACATATTCCGTTATTTCAATCGGTATTTTTATGTTTTTGTTATAAAAACGCAAGGAAAATAAAAAAAAAAGTCCTTCTCAGTGCACCGTCACTGCTGAAGTTGATGATTAGACCAAGGTTTTTGATTTAAAAGTCGTGAACAGACATTTAAGAAAAAATCATAAGCACACGTCGTGTAGTAAAGCTTTTACATCTCTCGCTATATTCAAAATCCAAAACAAATATTATCCAATCAAAACGATAAATTTTATTACCTATATAATATCATATGCACGTATATTGTTTCCTTTCACCCAAAACTATAGTAAAAAATCGACATTGCCAAACAACCGACTTTTTGAACTACTACTGCAGCGATATTGCTGACCTTCCGATTGCAATAATTGCGGAAATTGTAACAATGCCAATACATTGATGTATTTTTACACAACCAAAGACAATTCCGCTGCAAGGTGAAAAAATATCGTTTGTACGCGTTTAATAATTGGCTCGTGCTCCGATCAAATCGGTTAGGATTTATACCTACCAAATAATTTCTCTCTCTATTTTTTTTTTCTTTTATCAATAGTTATTTCTGTGTCACAATTTCATATTATATCTGTGCGAAACGTCTTCGACGTGAATTAATCTGACAGAAAGTTATGACACCGCCTTTACCCGTCGTATATTATTTATAAGTTTTTCAGTCGTACAACAATGATGATAATCTATTCGTCTGTCCTAACCCCCGGACGGTTTCCCGAAATGGATTAATAATGTTCTGCAGAAGAACGAGAAATTCGTAAAATAAATACTAATTTAACATGACGTTGATCTCGAATAAGACTTACAAGCGTTTTCTGTTAGAAAAACGCCGAACATAATTTTATTGCGTATATAAATACATCATATACAAGGCAGAGGCGCAGCTAGATGTAACGCGGACTTTGCCCCCGCTCCAACCCTTCGTCGACAGTATTTTTAAATATTTTATCATAATTGTTTCAAGTGTATTTAGGAATCCTAAGTACCCCACTAATACGTTCAAATATTTTCTTTTTTCTCTCGTGCCATATAACAAAAAAAAACAAAAAAAAAAAAAAAAAAAAAAAAAAAAAAAACAACGAATGAATATTGGATATTTTTACGACTTATTTTAAAAAAAAAGTATAGTTTATATAGTAGAAAAAAAAATCTACGATGTTTGTTATGAATTTCTACTACCCTTCGTTTATGTTATAAAATAATAATAAAATAAAAAATAATTTTTCTAAAATAACGTTTTTTTTTTTTTAAATGTAAAACTGTAAAACAACAAAATGGGTCGGAAAAGTAAAACGTATAACAGTAATCGTTAAAACAATCGAAATTATTTTCCGGAATGTTAGTAAAAAAAAAAAACGGCAAAAATGTACAGCAGAATTGAATAATTTATTACAGGTGAAACGTTTTTTTTCACGAGTAGGTGATATATTACAGTTAGGCAATTAGTATATAGGGTTGACTTACTGTTAGCGACATCACTTTTTTTTATGGCATTCAATTTTAAAATATTGTTCCAGAAATAAATTGTATAAATTATTTAGACTGCAGTTTCAACGACACAACAGTACAGTAAAACATTTTAAAATTCAAGGAGAAACAATTTTTTTCCCGTCAATTATTACATAAACCCTCAAAATTATAAATGGTTTAATACACATCTACAAAAATCGATTCTCGCAAAACTCAAATCTTTTTTTTTTGAAATTTGTTTCTGAGTAAGTACAAGAATTTCTCGTTTTTACAATATCATTTAAAAACAAAAAAAAAAAACCGATTCAATGATGGTAACAGGATATCCAGTCCGAAACGTGATTTTCTATAGGTTTGTTTTGTTTTATTTATTATTTTTACTTTGTACCGGATAGTAGACATAGCGAGTTCCTTCTGTTCATTTAAGGATCACGTGGAAATTGTTAAAGTCATTTCGGGGTATTACCGTTGTAAAGTCGAAAAGCCTGATTTAGTTTCGAATGTACCGAACTTGAAGAACTTGAAAATGGCCGGCCATATTTATTACACATTGTACGTATATTTTTGAACTACAACAGCACGTTTAAACACAATTTAATGTGCAATACGACTCAACGGGTCCTCTACATTTATACGGGCCCAGAGGAAATAGCCTCCTTTACCCTCCTTTATTTATGTTTAGAGTAAAACTGTACGGTTAGTGATTGTTACTGCGTACATTATTATATATTATATTACTTATTGTGGTTGTGGGCGAATCCATTTCTAAATCGAATTCAATATTACAAAAGTATTTCGCAGAAAATTAATAGCAAGACGTCGTCTTTTATCGAGCAAACCGATTTATAATATAATTACCGGCAGACTATATAAATTATAATAATAAGTTACTCGTTTCGAAGTTCGCAAACAGGCGACTATATACGCAACGGAAACGATCTGCTGCATTTATCTTCGCAATCACGTGACTATATTATATACTGCGTATATAGTATAGTATTATTACAATCTACTCGGTTCGTCTTGTTCAAACTTTAAATTGGTCGTACAACGCTATAGATAACCGAATGTTTATAATATCTGTTCGTTATATTTTGATAATAACACACGAAACACACATTATTATAGAGCAGCACCCAAAAATATATACGTGGTGTACTGCACATGCTATTGAATTCTGAGTGAAGCGAAGCAGCTATTGATTTTACTAGACTGTGTTTATTTTTTTCGGAAAACACTTAAAAGAAACAGATTTTTCGCTCAGTTTTACTTTGCTGGAAACATTTTTTTTTTTTTTGATATTGTCAATAGTAGTTCGCACTCTTTAATAATTTCGTTTTATTTTTTTTATTTTTCGGCCTAAATAGCACAAATGCTGCGCATATTGTGCGATGTAAATTTTGTTCGATAAAAAAGGCAAAAGTCATATCGTACAATATAACTATAAATATTAAATTTTCTACTGTGGACATTTTCAACATTTAATTCGCTTGAACACAAAATTGACTTGAGCCCTTTTTCCTCAGGACCAAAGATATAATCATTGTGGAGTGTGTGTTCGCGATAAAATAATCACCCCGACATTATTATAATACCTAAGCCTTCGTTTAAAATCGGTCTAAAACAACTACGCGTGTTATACTATACCTATATTATGTGTATTTGTTTTGCATTTCAGGCGTGGATGTACGAGGTGCGTGCATTTTACAAATATCCGGAAATTAGTGTTAATAACCGTGGATACACATTATTACATAGCTGCCTATCAAAACATCCGCTGTACTCGACAGCTGTATACCTAAATACTCTCCGACGGATTTCGTAAAATCAATTCCTATATAATATTTTTATCACGTCCCCAGTCCCGGTAAAATATCTATACGCTGTCTAATAAACTACTAATGTGCTTTATAGTTTTTCACAACCGCCGTTGAAGTAGTATTTACAACAATCCGTAGATACGTGGTCATCACGTTAATTGCCCGTACGGGATAATAAATATAATCAAACAATATTATCATGTACGAAATTCGCATCCGCGTTCGACGTGTTTCGCAATCGCTAGTAAACGAGTAAACATTACCAACGAATAAAACTCTGGCAAAAAAAGAGAGAAAAAAAAGTATTTGTAATGCTTTTTCGTATATTTTATAGGTTCTGAGTAACGTGACGATTGTATATTAGTTTTACTGTTATTATTTTTTTTTTTTTTTGACCGTACAAAACTTTTCGATTAAAAATCTTACTCCAATCATTAACTTCAGAACTATTGACATCAGTTATAGTAGTGAAATATTTGATTTTCCTTGTATTTTATCTTGTCTCTAATAACGGTAGAAAATTAAAAAATAATATCGAAATACACGTATACCTCTAGAAAAACGGTTTCTGTTAAAATCGATTTTATTATTCCGGTTATAATATTGATGACAAATAATCGTAGAGACGTGAAATGTTCACCCAAAAACTTAAAACAATATTTTTTGGACTTGATATAATAAGCGAAATAATCAGAAATTGTTCTCGAGTTATTTAATTTGTTTTTTATTTATAAATTATTTAATGTGAACTAAAACCACGTTAACACGCTGTGTTTATTGTTTGAATAAAATTTATTTAGCTCCGTAAACATACTTAGAAACTTAAATAAACATTGATTTCCAACGTGGGTGCTACCAATCCATTGTGGACATTTTTAATTTTGCAGGGGGAGGAGGGCGTTGAGAGGGGCGTTCATCTATAATTTATATTTGTATTGTTTATAACTGATTGCAATGAAATGTAAAGATTTGTGGAATGAAAATTAATTTAAAATACCAAATGTAATATACAGAATTATGTAAGTATAATATTTTTAGACACTTAAATAACATTAAATTAATAATAAACATAAAAGCCTTTATCTTATCGCATTTTGTATTGCATCGATTCCGATTAACTTAATGTGGCCATAATGTTGTGTGTAGTGAAAAATTTGTGGTATTTGGTATTGGGTACTTGACATTATTATTGTGCATATAAGTAAAAGTTATATTCGTAAATATTATAAAATGTTTGAGAACAAAAAATGTAGAAAATATTGCATTGAATATTTTAAATTTGGTTTTATTCTATCTACGACAAATGAAAAATTGCGCTTGTGTTTTATTTGTGAAAAAATATTCAGTAATAAAGCCATGAAACCTTCAAGAGTAAAAGAGCATTTTATGAAAAATCATTCAGATAAAAGTAACACAAATATTTTATAATTTAATGACCTAAGGAATAAATTTGTAAAACGAAAAACCTTAAGTGGATTTTTTAGTAAAACTCATCTAAGTAACGGTAAAGGTCTCCTTGCATCCTACAAAGTGTCTCTTTTAGTCGCAGTGTTGTAAGCCACACACTATCGGTGAAACACTTATTTTACCTGCTGTAGAAGCAATATTAAAATCAATGACAAATTTAAATGTAACTGATATAACCTCATCTATTTCTCTCAGTAATAATACTGTGACCAGGCGAATGGATGAAATGGTGTACGATGTTGAAATAAAATCGTGTGGTATTTAAAATTTACAACATTTTCTCTATAACTTAATGAATTCACTTGACGAGATAATGAAGCCCTGTTACTTCCGTACGTGCGATATGTAAACATCGATGAAAAAATATCAGAAAAACTACTATTTGCAAAATGATTAAACACGGATATTTAAGGATTAACCATATTTAGAGTGTTAAATTTTTTTTTTATAGAAAAGGGTATTCCTAACACAAATTGAAATTAACCTGTACGACTGACAGAGAACCTGCAATGATTGGATGTCAACATGGTTTTATTGCTCATTTAAATTCAGTCCCTGGGATTTTAACCGTTCATTGTGTCATTAATCGTCAACATTTAGTAGATAAAAATTTAAGTAATGAATAGTTTGATACCATGCAGAACGTCATAAATTCTGGTAATAAAATCAAAGCTAAATCATTGAATGATCGCTTGTTTCGACATTTATGTCACGACAATGTTGAAGACTTTGAACGCCTTATTCTACACACCGAAGTTAGGTGGCAATCAAAAGGAAATTGTTTGACACACATTTATAATTTATTTCAAACTATACTAGAATTTCTGCAGCCACTTGATAAACAACTTTACGATGAATTACAAAAAATAGAGACAAATATTGCATACTTAGCAAATATTTTTAAAAACTTAATGAAGTCAATAAAGATTTTCAAGGTGATAAAATTAATTTTATCAAATCTAAGTCTATTATCAGTAAATTTATTTCAAAATTAAGTCTTTTTAAAGAAATATTAGCCAACGTGAATTTAATAATTTTTTTAACTTATTAACTTCAAAACAAATATTAGATTCTGACTTAGAAATATACTGTGCACACCTTGAATCCCTAAAAGATAATTTGAGTACTAGATTTAAGGATATCAACGACCTGCTTATACCAGAATGGGTATTTAATCCATTTTTACCAGATATACAAAATTTCCAATTGAAGAAGAACTACTCGAAGTGAAGCACAATGAAGAAGTTAAACTCGTTTTTAAACATAATGAATACGAGTTGTTTTGGCTTAAACAAAAAACTATGTACCCTCAACTTTGGAAAAAAGTGGAATTACTTATTATGGCTCTTCTGTCGACATACCTGGTCGAAAAAAACTTTAGTGCGGTTCAACAACTTCTCACCAAATTAAGAAACTAATTAGAAATATGTGAAAAAGTAGATTTAAGACTAATGCTGACATCTATTGAGCCAGATATAATTTCGTTAGCAGGAAACCATCAACTTCAGGGCAGTCATTAGTCACATAAGTATTTTTGTGTTATTATTTTATATTAGCAAATTTGAAATCAAATTATATAATTTATATTATTAGTAGGTATTTAAATTTAAAATTGACTAATTTTTATTTATTTATTTTTTTAATTGCATTTTTAAAATTATATTTTTTCTTTAATTAAATTGCTTGATAAAAAAAAAAAAAAACGTTATCTTTTTTTTTTTAAATTGATTGGAGGGTGGCGTGAGATTTTTAAAATCTAAAAAAGGTTGAGAAATACTGAATTTTACCATGTTTACCATGGCTCATTAGTAATCTAAAAAACGGTATGGTAAAAAAAAAGTCGAGCGTAATGTTTTTATTATTAGTTTTAATGTTTTAAGTTCAATTTTTGATTGAACTTGTAAAATTCGTAGCATTTTGAGTAGGTACCTATAATCTATTGTATATACTTTTAACTATTATTAGTTATTTTGCAGTTTCGTTGTTTGAAATTGGTAGGTGAACCATACATACAATAATATTGTGACAAACTTACATTTTAACCTAAAGAATTTTATTTCTATAGTTATAATTGAAAATTTAAAAAAGAAAATAATATTTTCATAAAATAATATTTATCTGGAATTTTATTTTAATTTCTGTTTGTCAACAATTTCGGCGGAGTTCACAGCTGTACATTTTCACAGAACAAGAAATGAATATCTAACTTTGACATAAATTTTGTAAAAACTTTTAAACATTTCGGCAATTATTATTTTAAAGACAATCATAATAGTTGTTTGAAATATTTAATTATGATGACAGTAATTTGAAATACTACAGTTTCATTAATCATCTATGTATAATTTTTGTTTACATTTTTTTTTTTTTAACTTCGTCAATCATTTATTCGTTTTATTCATTGTCCTTATATTTTTTCATAATTAATTATCTATTCTCATAAATATACTTTTCGTTTAACATACCTATTATGAACGATAGATAATTATTATAGTTTTATTAAATTATCATTCACGTGTTTTGTTCGTTAGATTTCTTTCATTTGGATGTATCTACCAAAACACTGATCCATATTATCCGGACATATTTTCGCACTATCGTAAACCTCTGTTGCGGGTAGAAAGTTGTTGGGAAGGTATAAGACAGCATAGGATAAAGGAAAAAATAAATCATTTCTATCACAAAGCGATTCTGCGTGAAGCTCGGCAAATTAAAAGTTTCCAGTAATAAGCTAGTAATTAGTTAATAGTAATATGTATTTTTTTTTTTTGCATTGTAGACAAGACAATCCAGGAATCAACAAAAATAAAACCGAAATGTCGTAATGATATAATAAACCTGACCGCCGAAAGCTAGATATAAAGTGACGATAGACGTTACGGAAATGCCGAAAGGTCGTTGTTTATATTTGGTACTTTATACCACCTCTCTGTCCTGCGTGCTTCCGGAAACTTATTATTTCTATAGGACGTTAGACGATAAATAATATTATGTACTTAGGTTTTGGAGTTCGCCGTGTAACGCCGACATGTATTTTTAATTAAACGGATACCGTACGCGATGTTTATCGATCTCCTCAGACTCTCCACTGGATGAGTATACTACACTATATTGTGTAGGTATTATTATTTTAACGTACCGGAGAGTATATAATAATTATTTCAGTGTACGTAATAATTCCATCATTCGAGTTTGTGTATTTTTATTAGTATTTTTTTTTTTTTGCTATTACTATATTATAACCCGGTCGGTTTTATTATACTTCTAAAAACGAGACGAGGAGCAGGTAGAAGAGCAGGCATAACTTTAGAAGGAATTTAACGCACGAGTCCATCGCATTTTTTCGACCGAGGTTTTAATGACGTGCAACAAAATTCTTTCGCGGGTTTTAAAGCCGCAAGCCACCGGCGCAGTACGATTTATAACACGCTATGATTTAACTCCGGGTGATTTTTTTTTTTATGCTAAAACTAACATCGCGAGGTTCGTAAGCATTAAACTGATCGTATAAAAAAACGCACAACGAATTAATAATATTACGAACGTTTTTACGGGTTTGGTAGCGACACAACGGGCGAATTTTGTTTTCTTATCGGTTATGGTTAGTGGGACTAACGTTTCGAGGCATTAACATATTTTTATTAGCCATTCAAAAAAATTGCTAGTTAACAATAAAAATCTAAAATGTGTTTCACGACTTAACGAATCGATATTGTCCTACATAATTTTATCTAGCATATTTCAGTGTTTTAGGATTTTTAAGGTATATCTTGAGATTTCGTAGGTTTGTGGATCATATTTCAAGGCTTCTATAAATTATTGAAATATTTTCAACTCGATGAATCCCAAAATATAAGACAAACAACAATTTGTTGTACAATAAATACACACCTTTTGCATAGGTTAATGCAGCTGATGGTATTTTTCACGCCACCCAAATCTTTTAATATTATCGTTCATTGTTGTTTGAAAACGTATTCAAATCATTAAATGTTCACTACAATAACATCGGATAAAAATTACAATTTATGTTTTTTTTTTTTTGTTTTCATTGTAATATTTTTGTTTGGCTTTCAAATGAAGAGAAACTTAAGTATAAAAATACAGCACCTTTATGAAATAATAAAAATAAATTACAATTGTTATTTTTTTCTTAGATAGTTTTTAGAGTTTAGGGCCTAACTGCATATGTATATTTCAATTGGTCCGAATTAATGACTAAGTTATGGTTTCTCAATTGACCTTGGTGACAAGAAGAGCACACGGGCCGATTTTGTTTCAGGGACAAAGAAAAGGGATTATGCTTCTTCTATAATAGAACATAAGTCATATAAATTGTAAAACTTAGCAAAACGTTTTCGGGGAGATAGAGTTGAACCCTTCGTGCGCCACTGTCAGCAACGATATTGACGTTTTGATGCCC
Organism: Cinara cedri; assembly: GCA_902439185.1. Taxonomy (NCBI): domain Eukaryota; kingdom Metazoa; phylum Arthropoda; class Insecta; order Hemiptera; family Aphididae; genus Cinara; species Cinara cedri. The sequence continues at coordinate 139,496 of CABPRJ010002421.1, forward strand.
AGTGTCTGAATCAATCTAATAGTGTATAATAAGAAGTGTTTTGATAATACTCACATTTACATAGTACAATAATAATAGTGAAATACCTGAGCAATTCTTTCTTTCGTGTCTAACCGATTAGAGAGAACTGCCAACATTTACGAAATTCCTCGCGAAATAATATTAATATAATAACGATGATACTTCCGTAACCAGAGAACTAACGTTTAAATCGATTTTCACGGGACAGGGGTTTTACGGGTCGTACACACAAGGTACCGTACACCCATATTGTAAGTATTATTTGATATTTAAATCGGTTCGTGTCAGACACGCGTGATTTGTCGACGAAACGAACGATATTACTAACGACTGTTTGCAATAATATGATGGATAATATTATTATTAATTAATTAATTGATTGATAATAACCGTATATACCGACGGTATTTGCATTTTAAATATTATTATACGTTAGATAAACGAATTTATTGGCACGTTTCGATACGACGTATCGCACCGTTTGTCGAGTGATGTGTTTGTCATAATCGTTTGGTTTTCAAAATAATGACGGAACGGCCGGTTTTATCGAAAACGAAATAAAATGATAAACAATTATTAAAATATTATATAGTACGAGGACAACACTATACATCATTCGTTTATCGTTGTGTGTAAAATATTTGTTTACGGTCCTCGAGCGCATCAGTCAACGACGTATTGTAATTATTATTGCGGCCCTCGCTCAGTGTACCCGTCACCCTTATATGATTGTATGTTTTTTATTACATATTATATTGTTATGGACGCGGTAAACGAGAGAAAGATGAAAACCCGATATTGATTTTATACGACAAATGATGCACGATGTGTCGTATTTATATTTTATTATATAAAAACGAATGTCTGTTTGTTTGTGGTTTATGAACTCTTGAACTGCTGAAACGACCATAATGATATTATTTTATAACTAGCAAATGGTAATCGTCATGCAAAGGCTAGTAACATAGGCTAAACAATTTGCATATTTTCAAAAAAAAAAAAAATTAAATATTGTTTTGTCCGTTGGAGTTTTCATGAGTGCTCGTAACATAATATAATAATATTATTTTACATACATCTGCGTGTTCTATGTATATTGATGTTTCGTTCTATCTCCGCGTTCGAGTTCGGTTTAAATCCTTTTCATTTACGCCAAGGTAAATCGATGTAATTACCATTCCTCTTAGCTCGGAAAACGTCGCGACGCGTCGGGTAATTTAGCTTGATATATGCAATCAAATCCAGCAACAGAAATGCATTAAAAGCTAGTATTATTATTATTATTTAAAGGAGATAAAACAATAAAATACATAATATATGGCAAAATAAACCGCTTTACTATTACTTGACGGTATGGTCGACCGATATTCGACCGTAAAATATTATAGAAAATCGACGTGAAGGTTACGGGTAAGGCTTTGATGGCTATAATATATAAATATATGTCGCATCAATATTGCGTTATTGTTCATTTCGCGAAATGACAACGTTTATATCCATTTCACGAAATGGATGCCTAAACTTTACACAACGAAACTTGTTCCGTTATTTGGATGTTCGTAAGGCAAAATAATACACTAATAATAATAACAATAATACGATAATATATTAATAATTTTTTTTTAAACGAATTTTGTGTTTCACAATTGAAAAAAAAGAAAACTTTTTTTTTTAAGATTACAAATTTCTATTATTTTTATTTATTTGAACATGTTTGAGTAGTATGACAACGAGAATTACATTTTAAATTACCTTTAAAATAAGCATATTTTTTCGTAGCACATTTACCTTTACAGTAACAGCTAAAAAAAGCCATGACTTCCTATTAGAAATGATACAATTTCTCTGATTTACATTTCTTTTGTCTTTACTTAGTCGATATTAATGAATTTGGATGTGGCCGGTTGAATGTTTCCTAAACCATACCAACCCTTTATAATGCCATGTTCAGTTCTTAAATAGTTGAGATCATTTTCATGTCCCATGATTACTACAATAATGTTCATTAGATCTGTAGAGCCTCTATTCACCTTTGGAACGAAAAAACGACGGTTATCGACCGATATAATGTATACTGTACAATGTTTATACAGTAGATAAACCTAAAAAATAATTTTGTGATAAGAATATTTTCATACCAACCAAAAACCCTTGGTATACAATATAAGCTTTAAATAAATAATAATAATAGTTTATTATTTCGCATTATGGAAATCCAAATTATGGAACAAGTTTAGGTATCCATTTCGCGAAATGTTATCCATATTGTGTAATTACGTGAAGTGAAGAAACCGCGGTTCTATTTGGTGAAATTGACAATAACGCGATATGGATGCGACGTATATATATATATAAATATACATGTCCAATATTTTATATTATATATTATTATAGAGGGTGATTTTTTTATCCAAAATTTTTCTCGGATGATTTTAAGTGAATTTTATTCCTGTATTTGTTTTTTTTTTTCTAACCATTGTGAAATCGTTTAAGCTGCTTATTAAAACCATTTTTTATTTTATTTTCCCTACACTATTTACCTTAAATAAGTATATAGCATTGTTTTTCAAATATAAATCCTCTTGTTTGAATACAAATTCTAATAGAGAATATCTGTCTAGATATTTTAATATGCTTAACACTAATATACTAATATCAGATTTACAATCTATTTATATTTAACTACAATGGTTTCAAGTTTTGACCAGAAGTGTAGGAAAGGGTTATAAATTTACCATCTATTTTTCAACGACAAATTGATTATTCTTTCCTACTCCTTCGGTTTAAATTTTAAACGGTCATAAATCATAAAGGGTAAATGTGATATTAGTGTTATGCCTATTAAAATGTCTAGAAAAAAAAAAATTGTGTTTAAATCTTTGTTCAAAAAAAGAGATTCCTCTTTAGAAAACAAAAGTGTATACTTATTTAAGGCATACGGAGAAGAGGTAAAAAATTAAAAATGGTTTTCATATAAAGTTTAAACTATTCCACAATGATTAAAAAAAACGGAAAACCTTAAATTCCCCAAGAAAATTTCTGGTTCACTCTGTATACATATATATGCCTAAATTTGAATAAAAACCTATACTTAAAATCCTGTAATAAAGGATTAATGGATACACAGAAAAGGCTGGAAGAGGATTGGGTCATTCGGTGTGAGATGAGATTATCCTTATAAATGCTTAAAACCATAAACGGAGATAATACGTAGAAAACAAGAGCTTTTCGATTTGTACTTATATAATAATAATATAGGACCGCTGGATTACGTTTTATTCGATTAAAAAACATAATTCCATCCGAATATTATTGTATCCGACCGGATGTAGCTGCCATGTAACCAACTATAATATTTATGTTAATTATGATATTTAGGACCGGCTTAAGCTTCGTATAAAAGTACGTAAAACGGCAACACATAACGTGAACCTGAATAGCGTCGGGAAATACACAAATATGTTCAAAAAACATATGGTAGGTAGGTAGGTACGAACAAAGTTTCGAAACAAATATAATGTTCTAAATAAAAATAACACATGTACTTATATAGTTTTACTTCTCATACTCGCGAAATGATTATATAACCAAAATTATTCGTGTAAAATAATCGTATAAATGATGGTTACCTAATATTTTGTTTGTACAAGACCCGATACGAATAAATTCACCCCCCAAAATAAGGACAGTGTATCATTTTAGAATAGCCGATTTCAAGAAGTTTTTACATTAGTCGTTTTTTTATTCGATAATTATTTAATGGTAAATTCGATAAACGCTGAATATTTTTGCGAATTTCAAATCCATAACAATAACAAATTTGATTTACGTTCGAGTAGCATTAATGTCACTAAATTATTTTTCCACGGCCTAACAGATTGTGTCATTCATCCATAATTGCTCTTTTTACTACTGCATCCTACGAATGGACATTTTCCATAAAAAGCTATCCGAAATCAAAAATTAATGATTCAAGTCTAAAATATGTATCTACTGATAATTTTGAGTTGTGAAAAAATGATCCCAGTGAATTGATCTCGAACAATTGATCGCCAGTGAATTGTTCGTGAACAATTGGTTGTGAACAATTAATCGCGGCTGCAAATTGATCACCGAAAAAAATTAACGCATTGTATAAACTTTTCTTCGATTTACACTAATAAACTAATATTATTATAATATAATAATAATTTATTATTACTAATAAATTTAAATAATTCGTTGTTATACATTTTATTGCTTTTCTAATACTTTATTAAATGTGTTTTATAAATATAACTATATCTTGTATAAAAGTAAAATAGTTTATCAAGTTTTTTTTTAGTAATAGTTTAATGGATAAATAAACTAAAAATCAATAAATTATTTAATTTTATATGAAAATAAATAAATATGTGAAGACTACGAAATTAGAGATATAAATGATTTTTTTAAAAGGAATAGCCCATAACTTTCAACTTTTACAACGGTAAAAAATGTTTGTAATTTATTTTATTTTTATTTTTATATATTTTATACTTTATTATACTGTACTATATTATATATATTTAATAATTTAATATATAACTAATCAATACCTACATAACTAATTTTTTTTTTTTTTGGCGATCAATTTAACCAGCAACTAATTTGCAGCCACGATAAATAATTGTTCGCGATCAGTTCACAGGATACTGTGAAAAAAATACAAAAAACCGTTTAGATACACATATTGATAATCTTGTAGAAAAATAAACACCTACTGAGATATCGAAGCAATTTTAATTACTAATATATTTTGTAACTTGTATTTTATGTAAATTCATTTATTTTTATTTTCAAAAAAACGTAATGTAGTAGATTTTATAATACATATTTTAAGTTCAAATTTTAACGAAATTACTAGTTCACTGACCCATAAATAAACTTCAGATCGACGACTTTTGAAAACATGGAGATAACAAAGTTATATACCGTGAAAATAACCGGTAATAGTAATAATATGGTATTAAACCGCGAAAATGGTCGGAAATGGGGAGTGGTAGCAATGCAACATTGGTTAAGTTTTGAACGAGTATTTTATCTTTTGACCTTAGATGTAAAACTCAGATGAACCGTTTCATGGGATCGATCGATAGTGCTTGGCGTGACGTGAGCGAGAGATTTCGTCGTGTCCCGTTAAATATAATAGTATATTATTAAATACTCTTCCAAACAATAGAATAAAAAAACGATATATCCCGAATAGGTGTTGTATGTGGGAAGCTGAGAACGTATATTTATGAATTACGATAAAGGATCATTTTATTTTTATTCCGAAAACGACGGTAAATCAATGCCATCAAAAAACAGTACTAAGCGGATCTCGGAAACTAGTGAGTTTAGACCATGAAGATTAGTATCTCTATAGGTTAAACTAATTTCTAAACTAATCTATAACTAGTGGTTGGAAATCACTATTTTCTATGTAGTGTGCTACCACAACTGTTACGTTGAACAAAAAAAGAGTACCCTTTAATTATAGATGCATGTTTTATAAATATAGAGAACAACTACATTTTCTTTTTTAAAGTACAATTACTTTTTTCGATCTAAGGGAACTTTTTATTTTTGTCGATTTTATAAAATGGAGTACTTACTCTAAATATTGATTCTTACAATATAATATAACAACTGTTTATTTATATTTGATGTTTCTAATAAAAAAACGAGAAACTATAGTCACATGTTTTATTTTGCAACAGGTTAAATAATATAAAAACGGACGGACATATATACCCACTGTTATAGGGGAAAAGTTGAAAAGGTATAATATAGAGGGAAATTAAATTTCATATCTGTACACAACAATTAATCATTGCTAACGAAAATCGATTCTGGTCGAATTTATTTGTAACTTGAGTTCAGCAATTATTTTTTTCAGAATAACTGTCGGGAGTCCAAAAGTTTGATTCTATAAATTTCCATCTGGTCGCTAATTTATTTAAGACATCATCAGGGTCTATCATTATATCACTATGTATATTCATCATTGCCAAACTATTCAACCTATTTTCATACGTGGTGTTTAACAAATATGTTTTCAATCTTTTTAATGTTGAAAAAGATCGTTCATTGCTAGCAGTTGTAATTGGGAAAGTTGCTAAAATCTATAGAAGTTTGAAAGCGGCAGGGAAAATTGATGTGTTACGTATGTTTGAAGAACGGTGATATAATTTTTTGGTAAATCTTCACTTCTTGTAAATTTTTGTTGTCATATTTTAATTTCACTCTGATGTGTGAAATGAACAAAAAACTCATAAAAAAACTTATAATAATAAATATTAAATAATTTACAACATGCCAGAATGTTGCATAGTGCATAGGTAGCAAGTTAGCATAAAGAATAAGCAACCATCCACTAGTTTCTAGAATATTAAAATAGCAATACTATTAATGAAGTTTCTGTTTGATAATAATATACTTTATATTTCATAACAATAACAAGGATAATAATTAATAAACAATATCACTACCAATAAACCCATTTCAAATCATCTATTAAAAGCATAGAGGTTTTAAATGTAAACGTAAATAAATAAATATTTTTTTTTTTTTAAACCTAATTAAAAAACCCATATCACCCATTTTAAAATCTGTATCTTTTAAAACATGATGTATATAATTTAGAGCATATTTTTTTTTTTTAAATCAAAAAAAATGTTCCGACAAAAAACTAGAAATCTCAGTAAAACTAATGTAGGTATACCAAAATCTAATACAAGATATTCTTATTATTATGTGTGCACGTCTTAACATTTAATTATAATATCATCAATAGTATTAAATTTTACTGTTTGATACGGGTTATAAACATACGTATCGAAAATGAACAATATTGATTTATTGAGAGGTAATATTATTAATTTTGTTTTTCTCTTGACTAATTTATTATTAATCTTTATCATTTTAGAAAATAGACGAATCGATGATAATTCTTTGATTTGTAATTGATCGAATAATAATTGAACCCATTGTTGTATTATAGTTGTATTCGAACCGATATAGGAACTACATTATTTTTCATATTTTTATGTTACATGACGATTAACAAAAATGCAAATTACGGATTTTTTTTCTCAAAACGATGAAACTTGATGGTCAAGTTACTTCATAAATTCAATAATTTTTGTATTATTCGTTTTCTTTGAAGTTTTTATATTTTTTTCAATACAACGATTGATCTTGAATTTTCTTTTTCATTTTTTTCGTTTAGTAATGATAAATGACACCATGTTCTTCTCCACTAGAATTACTACTTATAGATATTACGATATACTGAAAATAAATTATACTGAAATACTGAAAAACTATGTTTGAACACTATGTATGAACACTAAACTATGTTCGGTGAATTGATGAGGTTAATCTTATTTGGTAGATCGTATGTGACAATAACCGGTTACTTCAGTTGCTTAGTGATCAAGCCTCCAAATATCCAGGTGATTATAGTTTTTTTTTTAGTAAACCCGCGTAATAAAGGCCTACGGGTACTTATTATTTTAGCCGAGCAACGTATAATGCTGCACTCATTTGTTATATGGGAAAACGAAAATAATACCATCACCGGCAATCAAAGAAACCTATACAAACACTCGGACACCCAAAGGCGACCGACTTGGTATATAATCTATAAAAATATAATACACTTACACGAGAACATTCACACACATACACAAGTGTATATAATAATTTGTATTAGCCGAGCTTTTAAATTAAAAGCAAACGGCTGTAAGCGAATCGTTTAATGTTTAATATATATATTATACATATGTACGAATGCGAAGCGGCTTGCGAAGTTTGGGTTGTTTTCAGCGTTGATTGATCACGACCTGCAGTTGTTTGCCTCTAACACGTCCCGTGTAATAATATTTTACTACTGAAATGTACACACACGACGACGTTAAACCATTTTCTCGTGTTGCATATTACTGTACGTTCGGCACGAAAAAGACATTTTTTTAGACCCGGAGTGTATCGCAGCGAAATCAGTATACACCTATACCGAGGTATCAAATATCTCGCATACAATCATTGTATATTATATTCTTATTTCACCTGAAAGGTATAAATATTATTATCGTATCTTAGATATCTAGGTAAAATAATTTGGTTGTTTTATATCGACTCAGAAACTAAACATGTCTAAAAACTTACTGTGCTAAATTTCAAAAATCTTTGTGGGTTTGAATTACTTAAAATCGTTAGGACGACATAAAGATAGCGTTAGTTAGTCGTTAGAAGAAATTTAAATGGAATGGGAATCGATATATAATATAAGGCGATGGGCAACGATGTAGTTTTTAAGGAAAATAGTCTAAATGGCTGGTAAAGCCAAAAAAAAAAAAACAAAAATAAATGTTATCGTGTTACACGCTTCAGTTTTGTGATGTATAATATTTCACGCAAACTATTTATTTTTTTATACAAAAAGTTTCACGCAGAAAATTTATAAAACCGGCAACACAGTCGACGGTATTTTAGTGTAGTTTTTTTTTTTTTTTAATTTCCCGGATGACATAATGGATGTTAAAAATCTGGTGTAACATGATATTTCATTCACTTGGCAGTAAGTTCTCGAGTTACGCTCACGAGTTTTAAATATATTTAATATAATAATATAGCGATATTATCAAACGACCAAGCATATTCTATCATTTAACAACACAGATCGGTACGTATGTGAGTATTTAGAAGAAAAATAATATAAAATATAATTTGCGTGTATTCAATAGCGTTGACGCGCTATTTTAAATATTGAACGCATAGGTATTATTATTAAGTATTTTAAACGATATTTTTACCTATCTACTATTGAAAAAAGGTTTTGTTTCTCAACGTTTCGGGCTGCTACTATGAAGATCATCGAACAATTATTTCAACGGTCCGGAAATAGTGTAAAAATGTAAAACAAAGCTAAATTGTATATTTTATACTATTTATACTAGTGAATAGGAAAACGATAATACATAACTTCATATTATTTTGTGAATTATATGTTTTACTAAAAAAATACCTTCCATATATTCGAGATTACTTACCACTTTTGTTATGTGCACATATGGAGAATATAAGAACAAAAATCCCGACGGATTCATAGTGAAATATAACATCGCAAATATACGATACTGTTAGTACAATGTCGAAGCACCAGATTGTTGTTTTGGAAATACGCACAATAACTGTGATAATAAAACTATACAGCCAATGTGTCCCGAAGAACTTGTTCGTGGAACACTATAAATTATTCTAAACCACATACAAGTGCGCCATTGTATATATTCACGTGTATAAATAAAATAGTTGACAATGGACTCGGTCCCGATAGTTTCGACAATTTGTAGAGATTAAAAAATTGAAAAAGTTGTCCTAGGATAATGGGGATGTGTACAGCCACTGTTATAGGTAATTTAACGTATACCTGTGAGTAACAATTAACGATTGCTGACGAAAAAACGATTCTGATTGGAGTTCGATTAATAGAGTTGGTTTGTCAACAATAAATATATATGTGTATCATATTATGGTAAAATAATGGCATAAGCATTATATATTTATTTTAATAATATTTGTTTAATATTATACCTATTTTCTCGTTTTCCCTACGTTTTTCACATTTTTTGAGGAAACTCCTGGGAAAATCAAGATAAGTCTCTTTAAAGTACATCTTCAGTTAGATTTCCTTTAAAAAAAATGCTATCATTGTAAATCGGAGCAAAGTTTCTGGTAAACAGGTTGTTCACAAATGAAGAAAAAACAATATATAATTGTAAAACCCAATACATTCTTCGCTCTGCTCAAAATCTAAAATAAACTGTAGTCAGATAAATGTGTTATTATTTTTGGAGTGAATATTGTCTATCGAATAAAATTACTAGAACAGCACAAGTATACCAGTGTGTTATAACTGACAGTCATTAAAATTTTAACAAGTTTCTAGAGACCGAGCCTATGCTCATTTGCAGTTTTGTGAGTTGGTAGAAGATACATGCAAATTTATTGACATCAATAAAAACGTATCCAATATTTTAATTTCTATATGGTAGATAGATAGATAGATACAATGTATTAAAAGCCTCAATAATTACATTTTAATTCATTTTATCAATACAATTTTTTTTCTTCAACTTTTGTATTAAAATTGTTTATGCTCAACCCTTTATATATTGGTAGTGTGACTTTCTCAAAAAAACTGTTTTCGGTGCACCCTACAATTTAATGTAACATTTTGTGTACGAAATGTCATTTATAGTAATTTCGTTGTCTGGGACGATAAAACTTTTGCGGGTAAAGAAATTGAAATTTATCCGTCTCATTAAAACAATTATTAAAGTTTAACGTTTAATTCTTCTTTCGAAATTTCTAGTAAATATAATAATTATTAAAGAGACACAATATAACTATATAATATTAGAACCAGTAATACGCTGATAAAAACGAGATGTAAGGATGAGAAATCGATTAAAACTGAATTAAGTCTTAGACTGATTTTAAGAGTTGAATTGAGTACGGTGTATTTTATAAAATATATTTTAGTTGAGTTCGGGTATAAGATATTATATAATTTGAAGAAAAGTCTTCAAAGATCCTAAATTAAATGAAATAACAGTGGGCAAAGGATAATTTATTCATGAGAAGATAAACCGAACGTATAAAATAAACACATTTGAAGATGTGAATATTTGTATATTCCAATTAATTTTAATTTCTATCTGAAACTCCATAGTAATTAAAATTATGTCACGTAATTATGAGAAAAAAAAATTGATTGTTGAACCGTTTTAAACAATAAAAATTCACATTATTCGGGAGATTCTTCGATTACCCTCCTTGTGGCGTATCCTAGATCAGTGTTTCTCAATCTAGGGGTGGCTAACTAATTATTTAGGGTGATCAAAAGTGTAATCATCAGATTACCCGCCGTATATAAAATACATATTTATTTGAGAGATTGCCAAATGCAGTAAAAATGTCAAGAAACACTGTCCTCGATAACGACAATAATACTCAAACAACCCAACTAAATATTCTCAGAAAAATCAAATGGGGTTTATTATCGTTACTCAGTGGCATAGCTAGGATTTTTCAATAGGGGGGTGGGGAGATTTACGATTTAGGTCTATACAATAGATAGGTATACATAAAACATATTATTTTAAATTTTGTGGAACTTTATTTAAAGCGTTTAAAGAAAAAAAAATTTAATTATATTAAAATTTATATCAACTGTAGTTTTCTTGTTTTAGTCGCTAATTTATTTAAGACATCATCAGGGTCTATCTAATGTTATCACTATGTATATTCATTATTGCCAAACTTTTCAACCTATTTTCATACGTGGTGTTTAACAAATATGTTTCCAATCTTTTTAATATTGAAAAAGATCGTTCACTGCTAGCAGTTGTAATTGGGAAAGTTGCTAAAATCTATAGAAGTTTGAAAGCGGCAGGGAAAATTGATGTGTTACGTATGTTTGAAGAACGGTGATATAATTTTTTGGGAAGTCTTCACTTCTTGTAAATTTTTGTTGCCATATATTAATTTCACTCTGATGTGTGAAATGAACAAAAAAGAACAAAAAACTCATAACAAAACTTATAATAATAAATATTAAATAATTTACAACATGCCAGAATGTTACATAAGCAATCATCTACTAGTTTCTAGAATATTAAAATAGCAATACTATTAATAAAGCTTCTGTTTGATAATAATATACTTTATATTTCATAACAATAACAAGGACAATAATTAATAAATAATATCACTACCAAGAAACCCATTTCAAATTATCCACGAAAAGCATAGAGGTTTTAAGTGTAAACGTAAATAAATAAATATTTATTTTTTTTTAAAACCAAATTAAAAACCCCATATCACCCACTTTACTGGTAAATTCAACATTATCAGGATTATTATTCGCAGATTCGACATTATCAAGTAATTTTAATTACTCGTGAATTCAACATTACAGTTAAAAATAAATAAATAAATATCATTTCAAATTTTTGTTAAGTTAAACAATTGTAATACATTGAATTTTTAATACTTGTGAAATAAACGATCAAGGCTACACAACACAATTATCACTTCCATCACAAATATCTCTTAAACAGTGTTGCCACCTTAATACGGCACATATTAATTCAAAGATTACGCTCGTCGCTCACTTAGAGGAGCCGATGTAGCTACCGAGGTGAAGTGGAAATCATCTGTGTGAGAGACCACGGAAGGCATAAATACGCCATTAGCGTCAGCCAAAAAGCCATTCTGATAATCTGTCTGAAAGTGTGACCGTGTAAGTTGTGTCACTTCTCTGAGTCCGCCCAGCAGAAGCAGACATTTTTTGAACGATCACTCCAATTATACCTTTTTTTCCAAACCTATACAGTAGCTGTAGATACCGAAGGTGGGCTACTGTATTTGATTCTCATTATTCTATATACCTGGTAATTGTGTTTGTTGTCACTATTCTTTTACTATAGATTGTGTATAGACGGCTATACACATGATGAAAAACGGTTGTCTATACGCCTGAAAAGGGATAGGATGACATATGCACTTATAAGAGTCTAACTCCATTGGCCACACGGCGATACGCATCTCGTTAATCGGTCGTGAATGCAGAACGGACGTGGTCTAAGTGCCGATGTCTAACTCGTTCACTTTCGTGAATTTTTTGTATATACGCTTAGAAAGGGCGGTGGAGAAAATACAATTCTCGCCACACTAACATTATCTATAAACATGGTTGCCGCGTTGTGAGACGAAGGCAAAAAGAGTATTCACACGACTATTGAGTACCTAACGAGGTGTATACATTGTAACCGATTCATCGATACTTATATCCCTTTTATCTTATTCCTAATATTTTGAGCAACGGACTTCTTGCGAACTTCAAGCAGAAAATATACAGAAAGTGTAATTCTTATATATTTTCGTAGTAGAATATTAATAAGAGTAAAATAGGCCTAAGTGAAATATAACTTCTTACGATAGGCAATAGTCATCGTCAATAAATATAATAGATGCATGTTTTTATCGACACAATATAGGTATACGTACATATATTACAATACAATCCAAACGACCGCGCGCACACACACATATAACCATTTACGCACACACTAAATCAATTTTGTCAACATATTACGCTGCGAGTCTATTCAAGGTCTTATCCGACCGATTGCGTGTTGTGGCAACACTGCCGTCAATCACCCTATCGATAGATAACGTTCGCGTCATACGTAATACATACGAATATGAATATATCTATACCTATTTATCTATTACCCCCTTATGCTTCTTCACCCTTCTATCCTCTTTCTCCTTTCCACCCTTTCATCTATCCCCTCTTCCTTAAACACTATTTTAATTCTACTACACAATGTAAAAATCTGTCAATTTGATTAATATTGTATTTAAAATACATACCCCATAATCAATTATTTTAGATTCTGACAGTTCTGGCCGTTCTAAGGTGGGCTGCAATTTCTTAAAATATCCTAAAAGATTATTAGTTTGTTTGTGCTTTTGGAAGTTTGAATGAGATAGTTCCATCTTGGTTTTAAACTGTTTGTTAGGTATCTACTTAGCACATGAATAGTATAATTTATTAACACAAAAGATACAAGACATTAAACACCTTATTGTCAATTGAATAAAATAATTTATCAATTATTATTGAAGCAGTACGAATATTATGATGAGAGAAAAACCGTTTTCGTACATGATAAATTGATAACTAATATAAGTGATAAACTGATAACATGAAATATCGATAGTCCAATATGATGTTACGTACGTTTTCATATATATTGCTACGTACCATTGTTCAAATAAGAACGCACCGTACGTGTATTCATCGTTATCAGCGGCAAAACAACATAAGATGCGTAATTTATTATTCTACGATTGGTCACCATCGGTTGTATATACTTATCTATGGTTATCTACCACAGTCTACTATCGACGATACCGTGCGTACAGGGAATTGAATAACTAAAAAAATTATTAAATAAAAATCAATGAGGAGTGAGGATACAACACCCGAACCCCCCGCCACTGTCGTTACTTGATAGTAATGATAAATCATTTTATCAAAAACCAATAGTCATATTATTATGCGTTATCCATAATAGCCGAGATCTTATTAACGTGTATTAGAACAATATTATGATATTATTGTTTGATATTTTTGACTGTGAGTTGTGGGTACCGATCTATTTGTATTGACTCCCCGGACAAATTAAGTAATTTTTGACGTAACCACGAACGTGAAATATTAATGAAGCAAGAGCAATTTATTAATGCTGTACACGGCCCCGCACCTTTTATTATTTAGTAGTTACGTGTTTTGATCGTTATTTATTTTATATTTTTAATACTCGCATTGTGCCTACTGTGCATGACTCGTGAATGATAACATAATATCCGTGTCGGCTAAAGTTTCGGAGAAACATAATGTTATCATTGAAATACAGCAACAAGTTCCAGTAAAAAATTCCGTTATAAAATAATTTCATTAAAATGTGTTTTATATTCTGAGCGTCAGGTGTAATGGTTTCACTGTGATGAGTGTTTTTTTTTTTTACTGTATTTGATAGCTACTGTTTACAACATCAAAGGATTTAACTGATAGAAAATGTTGTCCATAAAATGTCTATATAGTTTACGAGTCCGGAAAGTAATATTTCGATCATATTTTTGGAATTTTCTGAACGACAGAGGAAATAATACCGGGAAAACGGAAACATACCCAATATAATAATAACGGTTAATGTTAATTTCGATTTTGTTTATTCGTTATGATTCCAGCATAAAAAGATGTGGATATGGAGGGTGGGGGGGGGGTTAGGATAGAAAATCTTTTTCCCATATAAGTTCTACACATATACTGTTCGGACTAATACGGCCGATCGGTATTATCGAAATAACGATGACAAAGTGCCTTTCATACAATATTCATTATAACGCGAATACGCACATAATATTCTACGGGTGTATTCAAATATACCTATATCTACTATATAATATCATTATTATATATTACGGCTACACCAGAAATTTACATTAATAAAGTACGATTCACCTGCGTGCGCGTTATTTCAGCCTATATGTTACGATAACATGTTCGATCAGTACCTATACATCATATTATGATGTTGTTATTATTTCGGAAACATAAAATGGTTTTTTTCTCTCTCTTTCTAAAATAAATTATAACGACAAATCCATAAACAAACACACCTATTATTAAATATAATTTACGTGCAAGTACCGTATATTGTGTTAACTACGTGAACAGTCGGTCGGGAAGACTACAATATGACGCGCGATGCATACAACGAAAATTAATATTTGTAACCGTCGAATGACGTGCTTAGTCGGAACGGAATTGACGTAACACGTTAGAATTTCCTCCTTGAAAACGCTAAAATAAAATTATTGTCCCTAGCGAGAAAAACGTACAAATAATCGATACAAGAAATTTGAATTCATTTGCGATTTATTATAATTTATAATAGTTGTTATTCCAGTAGGTGAATTGTATTATTACAATATACACATTAAATTACATCCAAAACAAATTTCACTGGACACTCTTAATCAAAAAATTGCCAGGACAAAATGTTTTTTTAGCATTTGTTCTTTATTTTTTCAACTGCTAAAATACATAATAATACATTAAAAATAACTTTGAACAATATATTGCCCATTAAAAAAAAAAAAAAAAAAAAATGGGGGGAGGGTGACATTATAAAACTTTCTTTATAACAGTGACTGCAACCATTTATTTTAAGTTCAAATTTTGACAAAAATCTTAAAAATAATGGTATTTCAATGTTTACATATATAACTGAAGTAGGTCTCTCAGTCGGATCTCCGAGGGGGGGGGGGGGAATTTTGTTAGCGTCCGTAGGAAAGAAACAATACAACATCCATATAAATATACACTTGGAATGTGAAAACCATAGCAAGAGGAGAGAAAATAAACAACGAAGAGAATGAACATTGACGTAATCGGTATTAGTGAGATGAGATGGACATAAATAGGATGTATAGATTAAGATGAATACAGATTGGTATTTTATTCAGGCTCATTAGATAGGAAACTGGAACGTGGAGTCTGGGTGATAACAACAAGAAATATAAATAAATGTGTGACCAATTTACACTAGTACCCGACAGAGTAATGATGAAATCGAAGAGTTAATAGAAAGACTCCCCAAACATGAAATAAACATTGTAATGGGCGATTTCAATGTCAAATTATAATAAATTGGATTAGGACAGAGAAATGAAAAAGGTCACAGGTTGGAATTATTTATAAAAGACAACTAATTAGTAGTAGACACAAATATGTCTGGTATAGTTAATGTTTATAATATTATATTTACCCAAATAAACTTAACTACTAAATATAATGTGGTATTAACAGTTGGTTTATTTAATCGTGTTTACTATTTTTGATCTTAGGTTATATTTTTCTCTTTATTTTTTGGTCTAATACTCTAATTAGCATATGAATAGTTAGGTTTGAACTAATTAACCAACTTTATAGAATTTTAAATTAACAACTTTATTTTCGTATCTAAAATGACCACAAGGTATTTTTTAAATAAATATATATACGTAATCAACTTGATCTTAATATTTTCGTCCCTTATTTGGTCAACCATTTTTACATTTCATAATTCATAATAGTACTTTTGACTCATTGTTGTTTAATTCTTGAAATAAAATTAAAATTAATATTTAAACAGTTTTTTTATATAGTCAATATTTCATATGATTTAATACGCATATTCATGCGTCATTTGGTATTATAATTTTAAAGTAAGTAAACCTTATTTGGAAAGTAAAACGTCATATTAAATTCTGAAAGTTTATCATTTGACGAAAAACTGAAATGTTCTATAGTGATGTATGAATATTGAATATAATATAATATTACACCGAATTCTGTATATTTTTACATTACTTTGTGGAATGTCCTTTTGAAAATATATTTGATAAAAATCTTATTCTGAAAGACATAAAATTTAATGTAACAAAAGTGTAAAAAATAACTATTCTTCATACTTATTATAGAAATGAGAAATTCTCAACTCATACAAATATAGCTTTTATGTGACGTTTTATTTGTTACATACATAAACGCGTAATTCATATTCCGTAATGTACAAAAATAAAAAAGAGCTGATACATGGGAGTGGAGAGGCCTTTGGTTAATCGTTGTTTATAGATATACACTGAATTCTCGTCTACATACTACTTTTCATAAAGGTCATTTTATGATTTTCTAAGCGGTTTTCATAATGTCTCGGAAAAACCAGAATAAAACGTAAGAAATACGGAAATGAATGCTATTATTATTTTATCAATTTTGTTATATATTGTAATTCAGTTAAAATATTCGTACAGACTTGAAAATGTATAGAAAACTTATATTTGCCTTTTATAGACGTGGTCAAATTTTCAAAAAATTTAAGCCATTTTTGGGCTGTTTATAGACATTTTAATTTTGAGAGTTTTTACATAATTTTTAATCGGTACGTACTCTATAGTAAAATTGTTAGACTTGACAGTAATGCTTGAAAATTTAACAGGAGGTTCATTAAATCGTACTTTATGGTAAAAAAAAAAAAAAAGAGAGTTTAATGTAGTATTTGTTTTTATAAAGGAATTTTGATACTACATTTTGACGAAAATTGTTTGAGTAAAAAATTATGTGGAACAAATCAAATTTTTCAATTTTTTTTTCGATCATATGTAAATTGCCGATTTAAGAAGGATGGTAAAGTCAAAATTAAGTGGACTGACTAAGTTTTGAAGTTGTAGCATTTTGAAGTTCAGATATTATGCAGATATTACATGTTTATGTTAAAATTTTATATTATTCGTTTGTTGTAGTCATGAATACGTATTGTCATACTAGGGGTTGCGGGTTCGAATCCGGGATTTGAAAAGAAATTGCGAACAATTTCTTTCTCCTTTTATCAAAATAGAAAGACAATTTAATACATTCAATACATTTTAAGTGTACCTAGAAACCTAGTTATCGCTCCCTTGGACGATTATAATCAATAAATATTTTCGATTTGTTTTGCAAACTATTCTACCAGAAAATATTGTTCCCGTGTATAAAAGTGTAGCTTATTTTCAGAAAAGAAAATTTATCTTCATGGTTTAGGAGGTCATTTTTGTGATTTATAAATCGGTTTTAATAATAACTAAGAAAAACCGAGATACAATGTCAAAAAAACAGAAAATGTACGAAATGTAGGTATTAGTAAAAAGATAATATATTATAATGGTCTTATTTTTCTGTAAAACCAATACATTTTCCTTCCTCAATTAAGAACGAAAAAGATATAACGAAAATTTGATGAAATAACGATATTCAAAAGGTGAACTCGATCAGTACTCCACCTAGTTGTAGACAACTTTCAAAGGTGCCTACCGATAAAATGCTATATTTTCCTGATGATTTATTTATTTAAAAAAAAAAAAATCATCGTTTTATTCAATGATGAAATTTATATAAGTTATATCTTACAAGTTTCAATTATAGAAATCTAACTTACGAAATTTATTTTATTTTATTTATTTAATATTCATTGAATTAGTCCAATGTATGTAATACTATAACTATTTATTAGAGTTTTCAATTTAATGGCTACAGATTTTACTAGATTTTAATAATTTACAGTTCAGTTTACTCAAAAAAAAAAAAAAACAATTATTTTGACTACGTCATAATTATACTTCTTCAAAATGTTTAAATACATTTTTAAAAAATGACTAAGTACTAAAATAAATTATTAAATACCGATAATTTGATATCATAAATATAAAAAAGAAATTATAAATGTAGAACTTTACCTATGTGATATTATTTTTAAAGAAAACTATATAAAAGTATTTATAATAACTTTTCAAAACTATCTGAATTCTTGCTCAAATATTGTTTTAGTAATGAAGTCAAATATGAGTATGAAATATACGAATATTGAAAAGTAATATCTCTATTTATTACTTTTAAAATTTCGTATTTCATGTCTATAATATTTGATCATAAAAGTCGTGCACTACATTTGAAATTCACCGAGAAAAAAAAATAAACAATTAGATAATTTTCAACCTTAAAATACATTTATTTATAAAAAAAAAATACATGTTAGGAATTTTATACATTTTATTCAAAATAAAGGAAAACGTCTTTTGGGTAGTCTACAGATAATGTTTATTATATAATTTTAATAGATGTAATCATTGCGCGATTACAAAGTTAAAAGTTTTCTTTAACATTTTACTAGAAAATGACCAAAGTATTGGGTCAATAATTTAGTACATATTTTTTGTGAATCCAATTTTTTAAACAATACTATATCTTTATAACATATAGTAATATGATATAATTAAATTAAACATTTCAAAAATGTATATTTTCATCATTGTATCCAAGGGAAATTTGACGCGGTCTATAATGACCTAGAGATTTCATCAGCAAATTATGAATATGAAAGTCATTCTTGTAGGTGTTTTTGAATCTATCAATGATTTTATGAATATCTTTAATGTATAACTCAGAACGATGAAGAAATGGAATATTAGCCGCCAAATTGTCATTTATGCTTCTCATAGTATTTGTGTTAGAAGGAAAGGGGATAATAGGAATATTACCTCCCAATCTCATAGATATTGAAATTTCATTTAACTTTTTCATTCCTAATTTTAAAACCTTTGTAAAGCTTGTTATTCTGTCCGAATTATTTGCAATTTCATTTACTTTTGCATATTTCTTGGAGACATTATTATATATCGTTGGGAATAATTTGATTTCCTCTAACAGTTGAATAAACAAAGGGTCTGTATTTAACTCAGTGTATTCTAGTATTTTTTGTATACTCTGCATTAATTCCTCACTAAATCCACATGAGTAATTGTATGTGAACAAAAAGTGATCATTTTTTGATTCCGTTTTTTTAGCGATATAGAATTGGTTGATATTGTGACATTGTGACAATATCATTAAATTGCCCCTTATCAAATGTATCTGCAACAGATTTATTATGTAGTTGTGGATACGAATTGATGTATCAATCATTTTCTTAGAATCATATGCAGGAGATCGAATTTTTTTATCAAAACTAATATTTTTAAGGAATTTCAACCTGAGCTCAGTCCATAACTTATCATCTGAAGGAAAACGTCTGTCACCTGTCAATTTCATATCTAAAGATTCCCAACGAAATAAATTTATGTAATTTTCGTTTATTTGGAATTCTCTGAATAACCACTTTGATGGTGTAAACTTTTCATAATTTGTATATGACAAATGTTTAGAATTAAATTCAAGTAAATAAGCTACTTCAACTAAATTAGAATACAGAACATCAACATATGACATCAGTGAAAAGTCTTTTAACTTTAATAATTTATATTCACGTAGCAGGTTAACATATAATTTATCATTTCTGTTATCGTTATAGAATTGCATACCTTGTACATCAAAAAACGGAGGTTTCAATTTTTTTGGGTTGATTTTAGATTCAACTTCTTCTAACAATGATATAATAATCATAATCTTAGATATCGATAATCTAATTTTTTTATCAATAATTCCCGACTGTTTAATATCCTGACTTTCCTCCATACAATATAAAACCAAATGCACCATCCATTCCGGAGGATAGTAATTATTATTAGTGAATGTTGCAATCGTCATCAGTGATATGTCATAATATAATTGTATTAGGTATTGACCATAATCATAATTTTTTTTTTTACCGGGAGTTAGTTGAATGTATTGTAGAAAAAGCAATGCTTGATTTAAATGAACTAATGCATAATGCAAATATAACATGTGAAGTTTATCCATAATAGAGTTATTTGTATTTTTAAGCATGGAAAAAAATGACCTGTCTAATTTCGTAGAACTGTTTACATTTGTTAATTGTTTGTTAAATTCGACCAATTTATCCATTCCTAGAGGATACCAAATGGTATTAAACACTATAGAATTGATCAGAGATTTAAATTTAAATATCTGTTTAGTTTCAGAATTTGTTTCTATTTCCTGCGACATTTTCATATCTATTTCATTTAAGTTTGATGGTTTAATAAACCTGGGCCGGTGAAAATCTCCATAATTTTTGAAAGGCACGATTGATTTATTTTTATCAAGAATGTAATAAGAATCTAATATATTATATTGTACATTTTCTGCGATTTGTTTTAACTGTGAATATAGATAAGTGCCACATATTCTAGAACTGCTTGAGTGATTTTCGGGAATTTTCTGAGAGGAGAATTTGTAAGGAAAATATTTTTTTGTGATATAATCGGGTGCTTTGTGTTTTATTAACAAATCATCTACTGTCATTGTATTTAAACTGTACATTTCTTTGATCAAATTTATTGTTAATATCTCTTCGTTTTCTGAATCGAAAGATAACATTATATTTATATTCCTTTTTTCTGTTGGTTGTAATATAGGCACATTGCATTTGTAACTTGAATTAAACACTATTAAAGTGTTTAAGAGAACTGCCAAATCTTCATGCAATTTTTCCGAACAATCTTTTTGTAAAAATGGAATAATTTTAAACATCCATTCTGGTGGATCGTACCCAAGGTCGGATATTGTTGTCAGCATTTTCAGTGCAATATTTAAATATGATGAATTTATTGTGGAAACCGTGATAATAATTTCATCGATTAACAAATCATTATCTACAATTGTATAGAGTTCTTCCAAATGTCTTTGTGCGTAGTATGCATATGTGCACGTTAAGTTCCTCACCCTATCGTTCATCGTATTGGTAAGGTTTTTAACCATTATTGAAGTATTGTCTCTGTTGTACATATTTGTATTGTATCTAATAAAATGGTCATTCGTAGTCAGGGATTTCCAAGTAACTAATGGATTAGTTAAACTTACCCATTGATTGAGTGTTCTATAACTGTTATCTGTTGTGAGCTTAGCATTAATATTTATGAAATATAATAAAAAAACTAATATCTGAAATATATGATCGCGAAATAACATTTTTAATGAATTAGGAAAAAGAACCGTTTTAATTTTAATTGACTGTATTCAAAGAATTCCGTTAACGCACTAATTTAGTATAATACATACAAAATATACTGAATATCCAATTTACGATTTGTAATTTTATATAAGCTTCGCAGTGTAAACATGTTTTGAAGTATCTTTTTATAAATTAATATACAAGGTGGCTAACAATAAAGAACACCGCCATAATAGCATTATAATACAAATATAAAATTCTATAATATAATATAATTTATATGTCCCATAGGATCAATTTTTTTTTAAATTCTGTCATAATTTAATTATTTTAATAAATGACGTGTTTTTATAACAGTCTTTACTACCACTAAAGATGGTGATGATTTTCATTAGAATGTCAATATCTCGAAAATTATATATATATATATATATATATATATATTAAATATTTTAATTTTAAAACCACTACAGACTTTTGCTTTTTTAATGGTCACAAAAATATAAAGTGTTAGCTGAGATAAATAAAAGTTTAATTTTTTTTTTAGTTTGTTGTTTATTTTCTATCAATCTATATTTTCTTCCACAGGAAAATTTTTTTTCTTAGGTTGTTATTATAAAATAAATTAAAATTTATGTGTATAAATAAGATAATATTTAAATTTACGACTATCTCTGAGATATTGATTGAATATAATTCATCACCCGCAAGTCAAATAAAATTTGCAAAATTTGCTGTCATAGTTAATGAGATCACAAATTTATTCAAAAAACGGGTTTGAACCCTCAATCTCAATGAAGACAAGTATGAATAACCATTAGATTACGAACAATATAATTTAAAAAAGACAATGTAAAGTCATTGAACATTAAATATAATATTAGAACTTTAAAATCTATATTTAAAAATTTAGTCATTCCGACCAATTCTGACTTCTCTGTCACTTTTAAATCGGCAATAAACAAATGTTCAAAACAAAAATAGAAAAATAAGATTTGTTTCAAACAAGATTTTACTCAAACGAGTACAATTTATCTTGATATTTTATATAACTGAATAAAAAAACTAGAACATATAATAGGTATGTATCTCAAATCCGCTAGAATTTTTAGATAATTGCACCTCGTTTCAAAGGTGCTTCTACAGAAGTAGTTGGTGAACGTTTCAGGTGTATACAATTATTTTTAAATTATTACATTTTAAAATAAAGAAACTGCATATAAATTCACAGTTTTATTATTACGTACAGTTTTATGGTTTCCGTTATTTTTCCATAACTAAGACAAATACAAGAAAAAGCAAAAAAATGTACTTCTGAATGCGCTAACTAGATAAAATGTTCTATTAGAAACCACTCCTAAATCTTGGTAAAAATGTTGTTAAGATACACTGAAAATAGGGCTATCATAGAAAAAATATTAATCAGTTCATACATCACTTTATTGGTATAATAAAAGTACATAATATATCAATATATATACTACTACCGACTAATGGTTACTTGAAATATCTATTTTCCCATCTATATACTAGTCTGGTGAAATTAATTCAATACATAATAAAATAATTAAGTCATAAAGTAAAACCAAAATTATTAAAATGGTTAATACTCGTAAATAAATATACAAATAAAAAATGTATGCATAAAAAAAAAAATAAATAAATGATTCAATGGCCGCCAGGAGTATTATGATAAGTGCATTAGCACTAGTAATTATACGACCGGTTTCGAATTAAAAATTCGATATCAGGTATATAACAGTCAAAATGTAATAAATGTTAAATTAATATTATACATGTTTTAATTCGAAATCGGTCATATAATATACTGATCATATTACTTCAGGCGACGCATCGATTCATTTATTTATTTTATTTTTATGTATATATTTCTTATACATATAATTATTTACTTTATGAATTCAATATACTACTTATGTTTGCTGGAGGAAAATGAATGGTAGTATAGGTCAGTGAATTGTGTATTTTGTATTTTTTCTACAGGGTGGAAACTAACATTTCGTTGTAAGAACCCAGGGTGTGTATTACAAATGTGTACACACAAGACATGACTCACCTTTAATGAAACCATTTTTTTTTTTTTCAAATTTTAGTAATTACATTATAAGATAACATATGAACTTTTTACCACTATGACTGCGCTTTTTACACAATTATCAGAGTTATAGAATCACACGAGGATTTATTTCATATTTTTATTTATTCAAAATTACCATTTCGTATATAATAATTAACCTTTATATTATACAAATTATATTTGATTATATTTGATGATACATATACATATATATTTGTAATAAGCCATAGATGTGGATCACCAAATTAATTCCTGCGTGTCAAAAATACGTCATTAGTGTAGGCTTTGTACATAATTATTTCTTAGAAAAACATAAAATGTTATCGTTGTTTGTTTACCAGATAATACATATGGTTGGAAAAATAAGGCGATGTAAGTTTTAGATTTTCGGCATAGACCAATAAATTATGTCAGCTCATAATGTAGGTTAAAATAACAGAACTAAATATATCATTTATATTTCTATATTAGTTCGAGTGCGTAAAAAATCATAAATTTGTCAAATAATAAAAATTTGTACAGTATTTAGTTTCTGTAATCATGTATTATCTTGAGGACTTATCATCATTATGTATACGTTTTTTAATGTTTATTATCATACTGAACAATGATTAGTAAATCAGTATAATCACATACTTTTCTGATTTAAACTAATGTTTAATTAGAATATTAATTATTTTTCGATTAATTATTTTAAATTTCTACGGCTTATGTTTTCTACCATAAATATTACTTCAATTCAAAAAAAGCCAAGAGATATTTTCTGTTGAATTTGTAATCTAGTTGGTGAATACAAAGCGCGGGTTTTAGTTTTAGTTTTTTAATAATTGAGCAAAACTAAAATGTCGTAGTAAAACTAGAAATTTTAAGCAAATAAGTCTTTTATACATTTCTAAGACAAACTGTTAGACTAACAGAAATTTTTCCCACAGGAGGTTCATTACGTTCACACGTCGTACTTAATGGTCATCTATTTTTTACTAATTTTCATTATTTTTTTTTATAAGTTTTAAAATCCAATTTTATGAAAATCGTAAATGTTACGGAGTTCTAAATTTGTATAATTGAACTCGGTTTGAATCGTTTCCCATGTTCAATGGTTTTTTTTAATTACAGGTATATATTTAATAATTTCACTCACTACCCAATTATATAAATATCTGCACCCGTCCTCATTACTCTTTTTTTATTATCATTTGTTAAAAATCTTGGTTAGTAAAATTATAAACCTACCATCTTTATAATTAATTATATATTATAATAATAATAATAATATATTATATAATACATGGCGTTTTTTATACAATTTTTTTTTATCTATACAGTACTTTAAGTAACAACTCCAAAGATTTTTATACCATGTACAGAAGATAAGTACAGATTTATTCTCTATGACGGTTGGACGTTTGTCGTTGTGCTGTATCTTATCCATTTTTTTTTGTGTCTCTCTAATTGCTCCGTCTCGGGCAGTTGTTTCGTTTTCGTGTCCATTATGCTTTTATTAGTGTTTAGCTATTCTATTTTACTTCCTAATATAACACCGACGGTGTTATCGGCCTTACTTTTTATCCAAACATCAGCTGCTCATGATTCAAAATTAGAATTAATAAGATGTTGCCTAGATTTGACTTGTCTAGCGTTTTGTGTCAATTTAGTTGCCTACCTCTTTATTTTAAAGAAGGTTCGTTTTTGACATTTTTCCGTTATGCGTATCACTCAGACTATTTCCAGTAACAATATTCTCCTAGTGCATCTGTTTCCAATAACGATATAATGGCTTTCATTATGAATCTTAAAGCAGACATTTGCTCCTCCAATGAGTCAGTTTTTGACAAATTGGCTACGAAATTTAATGAGCTTAAAGTGGAATTGAAGCGCGGCTTTAATCATGTTCCCAACTAAATTTTATATGGTGTTTCTAAATCTACTTTACCGAATACCTCTTCAAGGATTGAACATGTTAAACCTACCATTTATAATGCTCATGATTCACTTAAGAATGCTTTTTTTACTAACTTTGAGTTAATTTGTCTTGGTAAATCTCGTGCTGACTTTACACATCCAATAAAAGTTATTCATGAATCCAAAGATGTTGTTTTGAACCTTTACGCTGCATTTAATTCTACTGTACCTTCTGGGAACCATTTACCTGAAGGTTTTGGGATGATGAGGAACAGAACTGTCGTAGGCTCTTACGTTCATGCTACGAGGACTTTAATAGAAGAGTCAGTGACTGGCTTGCGTGTAGTGTTCGTGAACGGGCTGTTTACTGTTGGTTCAGCTATGTCAAAAAAAGAGGACGATCGATCCCACTATCATGCTAGCTTATCATAACTTCTTCACCTCGCTCTGATAAAATCTTGACATTTTATCAAAATGGTTGTGGACTCAGAACAAAATTAACTAAAACAGTATGTAATATATCTGCATTTAACTATTTATTTATTGTAGTAACGAAACCTAGTTAAATAATAACTTTACTAATTGCAAACTTGGTGTATATAACTATAACATTTTTAGGTGTGATAGGTGTACTGATACGAGTGTATTTTTACGGGGCGAAGGTGTCGTCAATGGTCTTTGTAAATATTTTACAACTTTTCTTATTTCTGTCCCTGACCTTAATGTTGAGCATATTTTTATTCACTTTACGATTGGTCAATTTAGTTTTGTTCTAGTTGTTGTTTATATTTCCCTTAATTGTTCACCTTTCATTAATGAATCGCATATTAACTCTATTTAGCACATAAGAATGAACTTCCTTTCAAATACCTTTATTGTATATGATGACTATAATTTGATGTATAAGTTGTTCCGGCTGGCCTTTATCACACTGCGTTAAATTTTTTTCTCTTAATGAATCAGTCTACTACTTACTAAAATCATAGTTACACATTCTACAATTTTCGAAAATTCACATTTGAAAAAGCCCGTTTGTTCTTATTGTCTTTTGATTGGTACTCAACTTTCCAATTATATTATGTGGATGGAGCGTTTAATATCTTCTTTGATGTCTTACATATATGGGTTCTCAATTTTGTTCCGAGGTGTAAATTTACTAATTCAATATTCCCACTATAGGTTAGTAAGGATTTTAAACAAATTTTATTTTTAAAGAAAAAGGCATATATAATATTCAAGTTATCCTTCAATGCTTACGACTATAGGGAATTTTTTTTGATACATGCTGATTATAAGTACAAATCTAAGAAATGTTTTCGTAGGTTTGTTGAGCGTATTGAATCTTCATTAACTATTACCCCTTCAGATTACTAGAATTTTGTTAAAAATAAAAGATCTTTTTGTAAGGTTCCTAAGGAGGTTTCTTTTAATGAATCAACTACTGGTGAGTAAGAAGGTGCCAGTCTATTTT
This sequence comes from Cinara cedri, assembly GCA_902439185.1. Taxonomy (NCBI): domain Eukaryota; kingdom Metazoa; phylum Arthropoda; class Insecta; order Hemiptera; family Aphididae; genus Cinara; species Cinara cedri. The sequence continues at coordinate 167,046 of CABPRJ010002421.1, forward strand.
CTACGTACTTCTCTTCTGTTTTCTCGGATGCTCATTTTGATCGTGATACTTCCTCGTTGGAAATCCTTTCTTTTGACTTGCCTAATTATGTTGATTTTACTGTTAAAAAAGTTTTTAAACACTTATCTGACTTGTTTGGTAATTGGTCTGTATTTCCTAATGGTTTATCCCATGAGTCTTTATATCAGGTTAAAACTATCATAGAAGGATTTTTTTCTTTAGTGTTAAAGTTTAGCTCTGTTACACCTGTAAAAAAATTTGGTGATTTTTCTAACGTATCCAAATATCATATGCTTGCTATACAATCACATATTCCGAAAATATTTGAATAACTGTTCTTGCATTGTATTCATCCATCGATCACTAGAATTCTTCTGAAGGAACAGCATTGTTCTCGCCCTGATCGTTAAACCACCTGTAATTTAGTTTTTAACAATTATGTTTACAAATCTTTTAATTTGATGTCACGGATTGACGTCTTTTATACTGATTTCAATAAGGCATTTGATTTATTTGCTCACAATGCCTTTGTCAGGTACTCAATTTAACTGGTATTGGCGAACCATGCTTTTTCTGGTTTTTTTGTCTTACCTCTCACATCTTTATTAATGGGTTAATTTGCTTTGAGTAAATGCAAATATTTGTCTTGCAACATCCGATGTTCCTCAAGGAGGACAGCTTCCTCTGCTTCTGTTATCCTTATTTATCAATAGTGTCTCAAGTCTTCTTTCTCAAAGCCATATTTTATGTTTTACCGACAATATAAAACTCTACTCTCGTATATCTTCTTGGAGAACTATATCTTGTAACAGAATGAATTTGATAAATTCAATGAGTGGTTCATTTTAGTAGGGATATCTTTCAATATTTCTAATTGCAAAACCATGACTTTTTCCAGGATTCAGTCCCTTGTTGTATATTCATACTATCTCAGACCTACTATTCTTTCATGCTCTAATAGCAGTGTTACAGATCTAGGGTTTATTCTAAGTTCTAAGTTCTTATTCTAATTTGAAATTTTGATCCTAGTTCCATTATTGAACATATTTGTTGTAAGAATTTTAGAACTCTGGAGTTTGTCTTAAGTTTGTGTAAAGAGTTTCGGTTAAACTTATCATTTAAGGTGTTATATTGTGCACTTGTATGCCTTATTCTGGATTATAATTCCGTAATTCGGGAAGGCATCAATAGTTGATTAAAATTGAAAAGGGTCCAATGAAAATTGTTGAGGTAAGCAAGCTTTAAATTTAATTTCTTTCGTGAACTTCATAACTATAAATCTGTTGCTTCGCAACTTGGTTTGGCGGTCTTTGCTAAGCGTAGACGTATTTCTAGAATTAAGTTATTTGATGGTTTGTTACGAGGTGATATTAACTCTCCTGAATTACTTAATCTGCTTCGGAGTACCTCAACGTTCCTCTGAACCATCGCTTCATTTTATGTTCCCTTTGTCTCCACCAACTATCTTAAATATAAACACTTCGGACGTATGATGACGAATGCCAGTTTTGAACCTTCGTTTTTTTTTAATCTTTTTTTATAATACCTGTCTAGTTAGGTAGTAAGTAATAAGTAGTAAGTAGTTGGTATTAAGCTTTAGGTAATAAATTGTAATAATTAATGTGGATATGTTAATTGTAAGTATATATTATGTTAAAAAAGATAATTCCGTATACATAATAAAAATAAAATAATATAAGTTTGTATACATTAATTGGAGTTTCAAAATTATTCTATTTTGATGAACCATTTCAATACTAAATGGTATTTAAACTACACATTTTCTGTTTATGGAATTTTTGATATCACCCCAAAAATAATTGTAATAAAGAATAAAAAATATTTAACATTTTGGAGCTGATTAGACTAATTCTAATAAAAGTTAATTTTTTTAAAGATAATGTGTGTCTTCTTTTATGGTGATCACTATATTTTTTTTTGTGATGTATAATTATAATTAGAGATCGGATTTGTATGCATTTTAAATTGTAAAATATGCATGCAAACATGCACTAAAAAAAGGCAAGATATGCAAGAAAAAAAAGCAAAACATGCATAATAAAGTTTAAAATTTTATATTTTATTTAAATTTTGCAGTGATAATTAGTTATTAATTTTATTAAAATTTCCATAAACAAAATAAGTAAATAAGTAAATAGTACATATTGGTATATAATGGGGAAAAAGAACGACAAATTTAATGTAGTAGGCATGTTAATAGGAAAAACAATAAGTTATTAAAGTGTGTTCCATGTTTATTTCTGTAAAATTATGACGACGATCTGTAAGGATGTAATTGTAAGATGAAAAACTGCGTTCAACGTCAACATTGGTTATTGGTGCATATTTAAAATTGGCTAATACATCCGGTGAATAATTTGGAACAGATAAATCATTGAAGTTAGCAATGACACCTTGAAGTATTTTCGAAATTTCTTTTAAAACCATTAGTCCTTTATTTTTATCGAAAACATTTTTAAATTTCGTTTTAATTATTGTACTATTTGTGCTCGTAGGAAGTTCATTGATAGAATTATCTACTTGTTTTATAATGTTTAACGAGTCTACAAGTGCCGAATTAGAATTCAAGCACTTCGATGCTTTTAACGATACATGAAAAATGTAATTGAAAATGAAAATGTAATGAAAATTTCCACTATGTAAGTTAAGTTAACGTATTTTTAGCGTCCGAATATTCTTTGTAACGTAAAATATTTGATATATTAACGTACCTATTATCTTTTTGTATTTGTTGGACATTAATTTTTGTTAAAATATGCAAGAATATGCAGAATATGCACTTAAGTAAGAATATGCAAAAATATGCAGTATAAAATTTTGATATTTAATTAGTTAGGTAATGATTTTTGGACACTCATTAACTGCATGTATATGATGTTGAAAATAGCAACATGTATTTCATGCAAAATCCGGTCTTTAATTATAATGATACATTTTGCGTATAATACAGAAATACGTCACTTGTGATAGTATAAATTATGCATTTCGAAGAGCAGAAGCGCCACACGCCCATATAAACAATTAATGAGCACACATCCTTTCTATATGAATACAAAAGGCCAAGCTGATAATTCTCATTTCTTGTGAATAAAAAATAAAAAATTCAATAGGTACTATAAAAAGAGTAAAAGCGTTATAGCATAATACTAATACATTAGGATACTGCATGAACTAACGGTTATGTCTTAATAACAACTCGTTGATTTTCACTGTTATATTATTTTATTACATCAAAAAACTTAAAATGACATTTATATATAGGGATATATAGCATGTAAAACTAGTAAACAATATTAGATTGATTTGCACAAAAAACATCAGAAAGTTTCAGAACTCCGTCGTTATAGATTGATGTTCCCCACCCTCTAAATGGCTAGTAAACAAATCGTTAGTAATTCGTATTAAAAATGAATTATACATTCTAAAATTCATCAGTTATTACTTTAGTAAAGAGTTAAATTTCCCAATAATATATTCGAATAACTTTCAAAACTCGAATATGTAACACACCTAAGGGGCACTCTCTCTACATTTACCTTCTAATTCCATAGTACTAGAAAACAAACGAAGTTAAAGAAGAAGTTTCCCAGACACTACACCTAAAGTTAATAATCAAAGTAAAATATTTGGTAGCAGTAACGCAGAAAACAATAAAATCAGATAGGGCTAATTTAAAAAATTATGACCACCACCTAATGAACAATATTTTTTAAAGTTTACAGAATAAATTAACCACGTGATATATTGTCAGAATCCTCAGGATCTCTCTGATTTTCCGAATCGGCGGCAAATACTGTCTATATCGCTCATTCGACGCGCGTCATTAGAAACGCAATAACTCAGCAAAATTTTCGCTACTTAATCTCTATATTTGTAATTATTTGCGTACAGATTTGTATATTAAGTGGTAGACTACGTTTTTCCTGTTATTAGTTATCATTCTCCGTTTTATTTTTGGTGAACAAACCTATTATAATTCCATTAAATATAAATTAACTCGATGTAAAAAATATTTAAGCTTGTATTATAATTATCTCTCTGTAAATTTGTAAATCAATGCAAATGAAAAAACAATTCTGAGCAGAGTTCGGCTGAAAGTATTCCTTTGTCATCAATATAAATATGTATATGCCACATTGTAGAAAAATCATTAAATATTTATGTTATACATTTTCTGTAATAATATTTATTTAACATTGTACCTGTTTCCCCGTTTATCATACGTATTTTCCCTGTTTTCCGATGTTCCTCCCAGTCTTACAATGTTTTTTCACGGTTTTTCCATTTATTAGGAAAATTACTGAAAAAACCAAAAAATTACCTCCCTATCGTATTTTCCAACAGATCATAATTTCTAGTAGAAAAGTTGTCCACAGAAAAAAAAGAAAAAATTATTTTAAAACCAATACATTTTCTTCCTTCAACTTAGAACCAAAAGATATAATAATAATTTGATGAAACAACGATGTTTAAACGGAAAATTCGATCAGTACTCCACCTAGTTGTTGACACCCTTTAAAGTTGCCTACCTATAAAATATGTATTGTCCTGTTGATTTATTTATTTTTAAATAAAAATCATCGTCTTATTCAACGATGAAATTTCTATGGATTTTATCTTGTAAGATTTGATAATAGAATTCTAACTTATGAAAAAATTATATTGATTACTATTAATTGAATTAGTTCAATGTATGTAACATTATAACTATTTATTAGAGTTTTTAATTTAACGGTTACAGATTTTACTAGATTTTAATAATTTACAGTTTAGTTTACTCAAAAACAAACGATTTTTTTGACTACGACTTAATTATACTCATTCAAAATGTTTAAATACATTTTTAAAAAATGACTAAATACTACAAAAAATTATCACATGCCGATAATTAGACAATAAAACTAATTAGTACAAGGTGTCATATAGTATTATAATATTAAAGAAATTTGAAATAAATACAAAAAAAATTGCAAATGTAGAACTATACCTACGTGATATTATTTTAAATTTTTTTTTTTAAATTTTTTTTTATTTTTCAAATAGTTATGATAACTTTCCAAAACTATCTGAATTCTTATTCAAATATTGTTTTAGTAATGTAGTCAAATATGGGTTTTAAATATACGAATATTGAAAAGTAATATATTTATTTGTTACTTTTAAAATTTCAAGGTTCATGTTTATAATATTTGATCATAACAGTCTTGCACTACATTTGAAATTCACCGAGAAAAACAAAATAAACAATTACATAATATCCAATCTTAAAATACATTTATTAAAAAATAAAACATACATGTTGAAAATATTAAACGTTTTTCTTAAAATAAAGGACATGTCTTTTGGGTAATCTGCAGTTAATGATTTTTATATATATTTTTAATAGTTGCAATCGTTGGGCGACTTCAAAATTTTTAGATTTCTTTAACATTTTACCAGAAAAAGACCAAAGTATTGGGTCGATTATTTAGTACATATTTTTTGTGAATCCAATTATTTAAATAATAAAATATCTCTATAACATATAGTAATATGATATACTTAAATTAAACAATTCAAAAAAGCATATTTTCTTTATTGTATCCAAGGGAAATTTGACGCGGTCTACAATGACCAAGAGATTTCACCAGCAAATTATGAATATGAAAGTCATTCTTGTAGACGTTATTAAATCTAATAATGATATTCTGCAGATCTTTAATGTATAACTCAGAACGATGAAGAAATGGAACATTAGCCGCCAAATTGTCATTTATGTTTTTCATAGTATGTGTGTTAGTAGAGAAGGGGATAATAGGATCATTACCTTCCAATCTCATAGATATTGAAATTTCATTTAACTTTTTCATTCCTAATTTTAAAAAGTTTGTAAAGCTTGTTATTCTGTCCGGATTATTTGCAATTTCATTTATTTTTGAATAACTTTTGGAGACATCATTATATATCTTTGGGAATAATTTGATTTCCTCTAACAGTTGAATAAACAAAGGGTCTGTATTTAACTCAGTGTATTCTAGTAGTTTTTGTATACTCTGCGTTAATTTCAAACTAAATCCACATGATAAATTGTATGAGAACAAAAAGTGATTATTTTTTGAATCCGTTTTTTTAGCGATATAAAATTGGTTGATATTGTGACATTGCGACAATATTATTAAAATACCCCTTAACAAATTCAACTGCAATAGGTTTATTATGTAACTGTGGACAAGAATTGATTTATCGATAATTTTCTCAGGATCATATGGACGATTTTTAAAATTTTTTATACCTAAACTAATACTGTAAAGGAATTGCATCCTAAAAATATTCCAAATTTTATCATCAGCAGGATATTTTGAGTTGCTTAGTGATTCCTTTTCTACTGATTCCCAATAAAAAATATTCACTAGATTTTTGTTTAAATGCCTTTCTTTGAATAACCACTTTAATGGTGCGAACTTCTCATAATTTGTATATGATAAATGTTTCGAATTAAATTCAAGTAAATAAGCTACTTCAACTAAATTAGAATACAGAACATCAACATGTGGCATCATTATAAAGTCTTGTACCTCCAATAATTTATATTCACGTAGCAGGTTAATATATAATTTATCAGTTCTGTTATTGTTATCGAATTGCATTCCTTCTATATCAAAATACGGAGGTTTTAATTTCATTGGGTTGATTTTAGAATTAACTTCTTCTAACAATGATATTAAACTTTTAATATTATATATTGATAGATTAATTTTTTTATCAATAATATCTGTCTGTTTAATATCATGATTTTCCTCCATACAATATAAAACCAAATGCACCATCCATTCTGCAGGATAGTAATTGTTATTAGTAAATGTTGCAATCGTCATCAATGATATGTCATAATACAGTTGTATTAAGTATTGACTATAATCATAATTTCTTTTTTTACCGGGAGTTAGTTGAATATATTGTAGAAAAAGCAATGCTTGATTTAAATGAACTAATGCATAATGCAAATATAACATGTGAAGTTTATCCATAATAGAGTTCTTTGTATATTTAAGCCTAGATAGAAATGACCTGTCTAATTTTGTAGAATTGTTTACATTTGTTAATTGCTTGTTTAATTCGACCAATTTATCCATTCCTAGAGGATACCAAATGGTATTAAACACTACAGAATTGATCAAAGATTTAAATTTAAATATCTGTTTAGTTTCAGAATTTGTTTCTATTTCCTGCGACATTTTCATATCTATTTCATTTAAGTTCGATGGTTTAATAAACCTGGGCCGGTGAAAATCTCTATAATTTTTGAAAGGCAGGATTGATTTATTTTTATCAAGAATGTAATAAGAATCCAATATATTATTTTGTACATTTTCTGCGATTCCTTTTAACTGTGAATATAAATAAGTGCCACATATTCTAGAACTGTTTGAGTGTTTTCCGGGAATTTGCTGAGAGGAGAATTTGTAAGGAAAATATTTTTTTGTGATGCATTCGGGTATTTTGTATTTTTTTAAGAAATCATCTTCTGTCATTGTATTTAAACTGTAAATTTCTTTGATCAAATCTATTGTCAATATCTCTTCGTTTTCTGAATCGAAAGATAACATTATATTTATATTCCTTTTTTCTGTTGGCTTTAATTTAGGGACATTGCAATTGTAATTTGAATTAAACACTATTAAAGTGTTTAAGAGAACTGCCAAATCTTCATGCAAATTTTCCATCCAATCTTTTTGTAAAAATGGAATAATTTTAAACATCCATTCTGGTGGATCGTACCCAACGTCGGATATTGTTGTCAGCATTTTCAATGCAATATTTAAATATGATGAATTTATTGTGGAAACCGTGATAATAATTTCATCGATTAACAAATCATTATCTACAATTGTATAGAGTTCTTCCAAATGTCTTTGTGCGTAGTATGCATATGTGCACGTTAAGTTCCTCACCCTATCGTTCATCGTATTGGTAAGGTGTTCAATTTTTAGTGAATTGTTTTTTCTGGAGTCGATTGATGTATTATGTCTGATCAGGTTGTCACACGTATTCAGGGTATGCCAAGTAACCAATGGTTCAGTAAAACTTACCCAGCGATTGAGTGTTCTTAAACTGTTGTCTGTCGTAAGCTTAGCATAAATATTTAAGAAATATAATAAAAACACTATTATGTGAAATAAATGATTGCGAAAAAACATTTTTAATGAATTTAGAAAAATAATCGTTTTAATTTTAATTGACCGTATTCAATGTATTCCGTTAACGCACTAATTTAATATAATATATACTAAATATACTGAATAAGCAATTTAAGATTTGTAGTTTTATATAAGCTTTGCAGTGTAAACATGTTTTGAAGTATCTTTTTATAAATTAATATACAAGGTGGCTAACAAAAAAGAACAATACTATATTCATACTATAATACAATTATAAACTTTATATTTTATATTTACTAGAGGATCATTTTTTTTGGATTCTGTCATAGTTTATGTATTTTAATAAATGACATGTTTTAATAACAGTCTTTACTGGCACAAAATACGGTGACGATTTTCATTAGAATGACAATATCTCGAAAAGTTTATATATAATAAATATTTCAATTATTAAGCCCCTTCAATCTTTGTTTTTTAAATGGTCACAAAAATATAAAGTGTTAGTTGAGTTAAATAAAAGCATATTTTTTTTCTTTATTTTGTAGTTTATACTTCTATCAATCTATTTGTCCTCCACAGGAAATTCTTAGGTTATTATTATAAAATCAATTAAAATTTATGTTTATAACAAAGATAACATTTATTTTTCGACTATCTCTGAGATAATTAATGAATCTAATTCATCACCCTGTATTTTTGATATATTAAAAATACCGTCTGCCCATAATGTAGGTTAGAATTACGCTAATAAATGTATCATGTATATTTTTATATTTATGTATGTGTTTATGAAATATTAATGTTGTCGAATCATAACTATTTGAATTATTTATAGTACAAATACAAAAAAAAAGCAAAAACATGTCTTTCTAATGCGCTGACTAGGTAAAAGGTTCTATTAGAAACCACTCCTAAATCTTGATAGAAAAGTTTTTAAGATACACTGAAAAAATGTCTATCATAGTAATACATTCAGTTCATTCCTCGTTTTATTGGTAAAATTACAATGCATAATAAATAAATATATAAACTACCACCGACTAATGGTTTACTTGAAATATCTATTTTCCCATCTATATACCAATCTGGTGAAAGTAATTCAATATATAATAAAATAGTAAAGTCATGATGTAATAAAAAAATTATTAAAATGGGTAATATTCGTAAATAAATATATAAATATAAAATACATACATAAAAATAAAATAAATAAATGATTTAATATACTATTTATGTTTGCTGGAACAAAATGAATGGTAGTGTTGGTCAGTGAATTGGGTATTTTGCATTTTTCCTACAGGGTGGATACTTTCGTTGTAAGAACCCAGGATGTGTATTATGTATGTGTACATACAAGACATAACTTACCTTTAATGAAACCATTTTTTTTTTCAAATTTTAGTAATTACATTATAAGATAACATATGAACTTTTTACCACTATGACTGCGCTTTTTACACAATTATCAGAGTTATAGAATCACACGGGGATTTATTTCATATTTTTATTTATTCAAAATTACCATTTCGTATATAATAATTAACCTTTATATTATACAAATTTTTTTTTGATGATACATATATGCATATATATATATATTTGTAAAAAGCCATAGATGTAGATCACCAGATTAACCCCTGCGTGTCAAAAATACGTCATTAGTGTAGGATTTTTACATAATTATTTCTTAGAAAATCATACAATGTTATCGTTGTTTGTTCACTAGACAATACATATGGGTGGAAAAGTAAGGCGATGTAAGTTTTAGATATTCGTCATAGACTAATAAATTATATCAGCTCAAAATGTAGGTTATAATAAAAAATATATCGCTTATATTTCTAGTTTTATTCGTGTGTGTATGAAATTATAAATTTGTCAAATTTTAAATATTTGTACAGTATTTTTTTATTATGGTCATGATTAAACATGTAGCCTTATCATAATTATTTCTACGATTTTGATTGTTTATTATTTTACTGAACAATGATTAATAAATCAGTATTATACCTATCTGATTTAATATATTATTAATTAGAATATTTATTATATTTAGGTTCATTATTTTAAATTTGTACGGCTTACTTTTTCCTCCGTAAATATTGCTTCAATAGAAATACGTCAAGAGATATTTTCTGTTGAATTTTTAATCTAGTTGGTGAATAAGAAAGGCGCTTTGTGATTTTATTTTTTTTATAATTGAACAAAGCTAATAATTAGTTACAAACTTTAACATTTTGTGAATTTTTTATATAATGGTAATTTGGTAGGTACTATGTAGATAAATTGTTAGATTTTACAGGAATTCGTGATTATTTAGTAGGTTCATTATAAGTCGTACTTAATAGAATTCATTATTTATTTACTATTATCATGTATTATCATAAATCCTTATCATCATAATTTACATTTACGAAAAACCGGAAAAAAACGACAACTGACAAGTTTACGATATTAATATTTTATATTTTAAAATATTTACGTTTCCGTTTTCTAACAGAAAAACAACGAGCAAGAGATCTATTGTTTTGTTAATTAAAATAGTTGTGTTTGACTATCGAATTAACTCGGATTACTACTTCAGTAAAAATAAAAAAAATAAAACCAATAAAAATAAAAATGAATAGATTATAATAATCGTTCACGTGAATATTAATCGAAAATTACAAAAACAAAGTAGAAATAACAAATGTACCTAAGTTCTGTTCAGTGTAAAATACCAAAATATTTAGTCTATGTTTTTATGTTCGTAATCATGTTCTGATTTAAATTTTAATAAAAATGACGTAATTTACTTGCATTTATTGGAAAGTTTCACATAGCCTAATTCCATGAAAGCACAACCTATTTTGTTATGGCTGAGTAAATAATTAATCTTGTCCAACATCAATAAATTGGTGTGGTAATTCATACTCTCATATTTCTCTCCATAAGGAACTCGTAATTCAGTTTCATATTTGAAACCAAAAGTTTGTATAAGTTTACCGGGTTTGCCCAATTGTGGCCCTAATTTATATAGTCTTTTTTTATCCCAAACATATATAAATACACTGATTGCGTCTAACGACACATTCGTTTACGAAACAGCGTATAACCGTACAAATAAATAAAAACAATTTCATATAAAATATACTGATACGTTGTTATATAATTTATATTATAATTGCTATTTGAGGATAATATCATAAAAATCGAATTGTTACTACTTACAGTAAACGTTAAATAACATAAATGTATAAATATTGTTAAATGAAAATTGTATAAAATATTTAAAACGAATTAATTTATAAAGTTAATAAGTTGATTTAATTGTTGGTTGGCCATTCTTGTTTTCTTATTTTTAATATAATATCTACTGGAAAACATTATTTGCGACCAATATTATAGATAGCTCCTGTAAATGCACTATATAATATATGAAAATACGTTGAACGCAATCCGGATAGTTTCATTTAGATTTAATAACCACTGAAAACGGTATTTCCTACCAACTTTGCACGGGCCGTAATCGGGATATGAAAAAGAAAAAAATAGATCACTTTGGAAGGCAATCTGGCGACGCCCAATTTGACAGCCAAATATGAAAAGAGTTGAAAAATTAGATAAGTGCATAATGTTAAAATAAGAGAGTTGCGTTTATTATTAATTATTTAAATTCGAAAAGTTCAATTTTCTAAAATAATGCCTAATGAGTGGATTTTGAATACATTTTTACCCAGCATAAATTCTAAATTATACTCAGACTAATAAATTAGGTCAACTTAAATATAGGTTAGAATAACAAAAATTAATGCATCATCTATATTTTTATCTTTGTATATGTTTTTAAAAAAAATGATAAACTATTTGACTAACCGTAAATATTTGTATAACTAATATCAATACGTGAACCATAAAGATGTAGGTCATTATATTATCATGTATAACAACTCCCGTTTGGTTTTTATTAAAATATTTTTTTTAAAAAGAACACATTTTACAAGTAAATTGAATATAATATATTTAATATAATATAATATTATGATTTTGATTTACAACTGGGTCAAATCGTCAAATAATTTTCTCACGAGAGGATTAATTTATTAACAATTTATATTGTTCACATTATTTTGTTTAGAATGATAAAGGTTATTATATCTTAATGTGCCTTATTATAAATATTGAATGGAGAAATGTTATTTAGGAGGTATACCATCTTAATAAAGCACGATTCTTTACGTTTTACTCTTTTGGGAACACGATTTCGTACGATTTTTTCGGCAATGTTGCCGTTTATTATTTATTATTAAAAAAGTTAAAAATTTTTCAAATAAACAGTATAAATTGTACACACATTTTTAATAAAAACTATTATAAAATAAAAAAATTATAATTTGATAGCTTGGTACGTGTTACAAATACTTGATAAATATTTTATTATATTTTGATGAATCAAATATTCCTTGATTGTGTAATCTAAACATGTTTAGTAATACCTTATTGTTCACCAGACTTACTATTTACTGCAAATAATTTTTATTATTTGATTTTATGCTATTTAATATTATTAATATAACAATATACTTAAAAGAAATCAATCACGTGAAAATTGACTATCAAGTATACATTTTCAAATGTAACTAATAATTATTACCCAAATACGCAAAATAGGCCCAAATGCGCTTTAGAATAAGCCCTGTTATGAAAATCTGGCAATATTGTACTAAAATCGTAGTTCCAGAACGTACGGAATCCTGTTCTACCCTACCATCTGATCCTGAACTCCTGCCACGATTAAAAATTAAATGTTTTCCCTTTATGATGTACGAAAAGTGTTGGAATAAAATTCTATATTGATGCAACCGAACATGTTTGGTTTTTTTCGGGTTCTTGTCATTAGGAAAACTATGTCTAAGTCTACAACTATCCAAGGCCCCCTAGGTTAAAATGCATCTTATTGAGTCAGTTAATCTATGTAAGGGACAAATAGTTATTATTATGTACTCGATTGTCGTGACTCGTTTTTCTAATTACCGTCTTATCTTGATTGGTACCAACTTGTCGCTTACGTTTATTGATTTTGGATATGGACGCACGCATGAGTGTACAAGAGTTGTTTTTGCTTTCCTTAGTGCCACTGGACACGCAAATACGTGTCCGTTTTTCATATAATACTAATTAATAATGCTATTGAAGATAATGGCCAGTTAATATGTATAGTATACTTATACGTAGCGTGTACGAGTATAGCGAGCGTGAAAAACTCACGGCCGTCGTCCAGAATTTGGCATTATCATAATATTTAAAATAAACACACATATTCATATAATATAATATTAGTATACGTACACAATTGTGGCCGATACGTATAAAATTAATTTACGCTCGTTTCATAAATTTGTGCCTTATGCCAAAAACCCGAACGATAAAAATTCGTACGTGCAAGTTGGTCACACTAAACAATTTCCAATGCACAGTTTTTTAAATAAACAAACGAAATCGATATGCTAAATAGTGTCTCCTACGTGTTTTTTTTTTTTTTTAATTGGTGTAGCCGTCAATATAATATGGAAACAAACGAACGATCGTACGAATAAAAACCATTACACATGAAAGCGTACATTTGGTCTCGTATACCACTTAGTTAACGGTCACCGTTGGTTGGTGGCTTTTAACGTATGCTAATCGGCACCATAGTGCTAAACTTAAACATGGAACGGAATTGTATTATTATTTTACGATTTTTTTTTATTTTTTTGAATTATGATTTGTATGCTCACCCAATAAATACAAACTATATAACTTCATAATTATACAATGCAATTATAAAACGTTTAATAGGTAATCGTTGTATTATAATATTTTTCTACTAAAAGTAGATTATTTATTTTACTATTGAATTAATATGTGTATTATATATTCAAATATTTTAGATTCGGAGCGTAGCGAGGGATTTATTTGTTTTACAACGACCTTATTATTGTTATTTTTTTATCATTGAGCAATTTTTTTTTAACAGAAATGTTCCTCCGATGTGTCAGATCTATCTAATATAGCACCATTTCTATAAGGAAATTTTATCTTATTGGTACTTGAAGGTGGTCATTTTTTGGTTTTTAAGCGGTTCTCATAAAATAGGAATAACCGGCAAAAAAAAAAACATAGATAAACCGGGAAAATATACGAAATTTTAACAGAAAACGTATACAAGCCTTTTGTAAACACGGTAAAATTAAAAAAAAAATCTTTTATGTCATTTTTTTTAGCTGTTTATAGACATTTTAATTTTGTGAGTTTTTACGTTATTTTTATTCGATAGGTACTCTGTGGATAAAACTGTTAGACTAAACAGAAATGCATAAATATTTAACAAGAAGTTCATTTTAAATCATAATTTGTGGTAAAAAAGAATTTTCAATATCAAATTTTTACAAAAATCTTAAATATTATGTCCTTTTAAAACATGTATAATCGGACCTTGCTCCGAATCGACCTCCGAATGCTCTACTCTTTATTCTACCTTTGCAACTTTTCACCTACAACAATGACCTACCCGACGCACGATGTATGTCCATCTTTTTTTTTTTAAATTTTAATACAAAATTTACCTGTTCTGTATGCTAATTTACGTACATTTTACCGGTGAGTAATTCTAAATCTGTCTAGGCACGGTTTATCGTAAACCAGACGGTGCGCAGGTACACCGACGACGGGAGACACGGGGAACAACAAACACCGAAATGTACAAATATAATACTGCGATTATAGTATTAAAACTCGTGTGAACGATAGTACGGCATAACTATTCGTATAAACGTTGTGAATTTCACAGCGGGAAGTGTCGCGTATTATCTCCGGAATTACCATCCGTGTAACCTACGTATGCTGTATAATGTTTGAAATAATATTATAATAAATGGATGGCCGAACTTATAAGTCAAAATGAACGAATCTATAGACAATAATAATTGTATTCATAACTAATCCGATTGTGCAGGTAGGCATATTTTAATGATGCAAAAGTTGCACTGTTATGGCTGGTATAGGTACCTATATGAATTAATTTATAACAGCTATTAGTATGGTGGCTAATTAAAAGTTGTTTAAACAAATTTAATATTATATTGAAAAGTTATATTTTTTGATTAAACATATTCTAAGGTAGAGATTTTAGTAATTTATATTATAACACTTACACAAAAAATTACAAGAATTATTGGTAATTCAAGATGCGGTATCTACTGAATTTATGTTTGAAATAGTATTAAAATCAAAATTCGCATTTTTTTTTTTGATACACGAAGAACAATTTAGTGAATTTTTACTAACCGAATAAGTGTTTTCCGAAAAAAAAAAAAAAAAAGGATCTAATGGTGAGCTATTGAGAAATAAAAAAAAACCGTTTCGAGTAAAATACAACCGGGCAGAAATTGTGTATAATATTATTATATTTATTTTTTATTCATTTATATAAACGCCCAGTAGGCGTAGTAGTATCCATACATACATACATACATACATACATACATAAATACATACATACATATATACATACATACATACATACATATATACAAGGTGAGTGTTATTTTAGTATACATCCTAATAGAGAAAAGTAACAATAGGACCAATTAAATAAAGCAAGTAAGACAAAATTTAGTACTATAGACTAATAAACTATAACTATTGAACAAAGAACTATATAATACAACTATTTTTTATCTCCATGAGAATATTAAAAAAAAAAAAAAAATCAAAATTAGTAAGTTTATTACCTAGAGTTAACATTCGATTTATTTGTGTGAATAGACAACAATTATGTTTGCTAGAAGAGATACATAGAATGAAGTCATGGATTTTATGATGCTATTTATATGTTAATTAAATTTAAAATTCTAATGAATGCGATTCGAATGAGAGAATAGAAATACTATCAGACATAGATGAACCATTTGTATTAGATCAGTGATTTTTAAGGTGGGCGGTATCGCCTCCAAGGGGCTATTTCGGTTCCTCGAGGGAGTGGTAGGTTTTAAGAGGGCAGACGGTGAGCTTTTAAATGCGGAATGATGGAAAATAAAATAGCATCAGCGTCCAGCGGCACGTGAAATTAGAGCAGTTTTGTATAGGGCCGTATTTAGGGTTGTGATTTATGATTGGCCAAGATTCCTACGGTAAAAAAATAAAAAAAATCATCGGCAAAAGATTCCTTTAATATATTATATAAAAAAAAAAAATAAAGCAAAAGCAAAAAACCAATAAGGCAATAATAAGTCTATAGTTTTGCGTGAGTGGACGTTAGTTATCAGTTATCTTATCGATGAAAGGGAGCTGTCGTGAAAAAGGTTTAGAATCACTGTAATAGATTATTAAATTTTAATACGTTCCGATAACTATTGAATACTAACGAACAAGATTGAGAAATTGCATTATCTTCAAGAAGGTTTCTTCGCAATATGAAAAAGTCTTTGTATAACCACATTGTGTAACCACTAAGTGTACGATAATATTACATAATTCGAAAACGTATGTATATAAGAATACTTATTATAACTAAAGAATCTCAAATATTATTAATTTTATTGATATTTTTTTATTTTAAAGTTAGTTTTGAGCATTTTTAAATTATAGTATATGACAAAATTATAACTCATATTAAAATGAAAATATCAATAAAATTTAATGAGATTCCCTGGAGAAATATTCTTATTTTTTACGTTTTACATTTTTATGAAATATCTCTTTTAGTCACATTATTTTATATTATCTGTACTGACTGTACTAAAGTAAGTATATCAGAGTTTTATGAAGTAGAGCGTTAGTATTTTAAAAAGCAACTCATGCCATATTTTAATTTTTTTGTATTGACGAAATGGGCGTACATCCAGTTAAGTTGGATATACATGACACGGCATTTTTAATTACAAAAAAAAAAAAGACAAAAACTTTAAAAGGTAAAAGCGAATAACAACATAAACACGGGTCAAAAATTAAAGAGTAAACACGAGTCTTGAGGTGAAAGATAACATAAGAGATAACAAATGTATCCAAGATAACGGATCCAATTCAGTACTGCAGGATTACCAGGGTGATTTTATTAATTATACGTATTTTGTGTTATAAATATCCAGGTTAGGTTCTAAATCACATTTTACGAAAATTTTGTCGGGCAAATAATGAAATAGTTAAGTAATTTACTAATATAATTTAATTAAATATATATTCGTGGTATAGAGTAATGTTTTTCGACCATCAAAGTTAAAGTTATAAACCGAATAACTGAAAATACGATTTTATCCCGAAATCATGTCGGATATTGTTCCTAGAACATGGCTTAATAATCGCTCGTGGATGAAATTTCAGAGGGAGGTGGATTTTCAAAATTTATGCTAAATAGAGATTTTAATCATTATATGTTAACAATTAGTTTTTTAAGCCAGCGAGTTTTCCGTCTTGCCCTCCCCCCGAATGGGTGCCCATTCTTGGCATAATTGTTTAATAATTATTTTTTGCATATTTTCTTGAGCTTTTATTTCTCAATGATTAAACATATAGATTTAAATTTCGAAAAATTATGTATTATATGTACGAATATGATGTTATATTTACCGTACATTAAAAAATTTAATTCTATATTATGTTTTACAGTTAGTATTAGATTTAAATGAGTCGAGAAGGAGCCTCGTGATCATTCAGACGCCTTGGATTTTTTGTTCTCATAAGTTTGCTTCTCGGCCATTGAGTACCTATTTTATAATACCATTAATGTAATTGTATTAAAAAGAAAAAAAAAAGTTTTTGTAAAATAATGTGGTGTTTCAGTTAGTTTTATAAAAATATTTATAAAAAAAACTCTACTTATAATGGTATAATAATTTTGAAAATTTCAAAAAACCCGCAGTGTTTAATAATTAAAAACCTAATAAGTATTTTAATTTTTATAATTATTTAAACAAAGGAGGAATAACTATACTATACGTGGAAGTACAATTTATTGTTTAAAATATTAAAGATATGTCCCTTAAGAAATATATATACATATATATTAAAAATAAATCCATAATTTATAATAACATTCAACAAAGTCGATGTGAAAATATATAATAATAATTCAATAGTGAATGAATATGTGTTCGACTGGAAAATAAGAAAATCTCTATGATTTCCCGTTTAATTAACACATTTAAACGAAAACCGATTTATAAATTAACACTAAATTAGTACTTATCAATTGTATAACCCTCATTTCATTATGCCCAGATTAGGTACAGTTAAAATTATAATGTTTTATCGACGATTCGTAAATTTGTCCGGTTATTTTTTACGTGTTTTTCGGATTTTTCTAAATTTTAATAAAAAGATAACCACTTGGAAGATTAAAAAATTGCCTCCTCTATGCACTAACTACATCAAAAATACACCAAAAATTATTTTTATCCTTTTTAATATGAGCAAAATTTCTGGTAGAAAAAATGCTCATAGATACAAAAAATGATCCGATCTGGTCCGTTTCACACTGATCCACTCTATGTCGCGTGCTGAATGTTAATCGATGCAATTTTCTTTTGTCGTCACCAAGAGCTAGTTACCAACTGTTTATTGCCGTTTCAAAACAATTGAAATCCGTCAAACACAATTTCTACAATCTGACTTTGAGGTCTTAATCAATTTACATAATCATCTTGAACTCAGAACTTCACACACATTGTTGAGTAAAACAAAAGAAAAAAAAACGTCCTAGGTAATGGAGACGGGTGCAGACACTGTTATAGGTAATTTAATGTATATTTTTAACCTACGTTTAAAAATAAATTCGTAATTGACACACATATCACCATATCCAACACAATATATTATTTAAGAGCTTATGTCTTAAAGCCATTTTAATAACATTTCCGCAAATACTAAATACATTCAAATTAACTTTCAAATAGCTAACATATAATAATCACATGTAGTTACTTTTGTGTAATAACAATTTTTTCAAACACGTGTTCACTTAAATATACGGTGCGTAAAAGAATTCGTTTTTGTCTATCGCGTTTCACGGCAGTCTTTGCCCTCGTTTCTGTACTTGTCTCACCCGTCATTTTCTTGTCACCTTCCGCAAGCATTTTTTTTTTTTTTTGTTTTATAAATTTTATATTCCTACACTATTCACTAACAAAGTTGATCATCAATGTGGAAAACATGAAATAACTTTTAAAAACTTCCGTTCCAATCGGATTACGTAGGTATGTGTGCATGACGCACGTATAAGAACAGCGTACGTGTGTATACCTTTTCATCAGCAGATGTTCATTATTCGTGCCACCTTCATAAAGAATTCGAATAAACTGCAGTCTCAGATAATAATACATTACGTTAATATATGTATATAATAATATACGATTTTAAACATTATATATATACCTTTTTCTTTTAACTTTTCCTGTTTTCTAGTATAACTGAGTATATCCTACAAAATTAACTTTTATATCATTTTAAAATTGTCAACTAGCTTTTGTAGCTCTTGTATGGTTTTTATATTAATTATCAAATTTTTAATATTTTGAATACCTTTAATACAAAACCTTTTTTTTTTCTTTTTTAATGAATAAAGAGAAATATATGTATTATTATTTTGTTTCTACATTTTAAAAATATTTTTAATATAAATTAAGAATAGGTTTTTGAATACTGAGGTTAATTTGGTTTCGAAATACATATTTGAATACATTATTTTAAACGTATTTAAATATAAATATAAAAACTATATTCGATATACTTTCTTTTTTTTCAATAAATTTGATATGCCTTGAAAGATTTCTGCATTCAACAAATGACAAATTTAGAAATTGTAATTTGTGTATAATTTAAATTATCACATGAATGATAATAATGAATACACGTACTTGAGTATTATATTATCAACTTATAGTTATTTTATGATGTCGATTTGTGTCTGAAATATTTCATTTCGCGGGCTGGTATATTATCTTGTCGTCTGAATGTAAATCATAAAATATAACTTACTAACTCACAACCGAATCGATTTCCCGTTATTTCAAAGAGATTTTTTTTTTTTTTTTAATTTGGTCATTTATAATACATACATATAAATGTATAAATAATAATAATAATAATAATATATTATTTATTTCTTTTGTTTATTTTTATGCTTTTGACATCTCGTATCTTCAAGTGCACAATTTGAATTTGATTAGGAGTACACTGGCCCTTTTATGTCTCTCTGTATTTGTATATAACTATAAATATTATAATCTTTTGTTGTTAGCTATCGATAGCAGTTCCATATTATTTACTGGATGTAGTTATGGTCTGAAATCATATTTAAGTATTTCTATTGAAAGTTTTGCGGAAATTATTATTTCCAAAACCTTTTTATGTTTTTCCAAAGATAACTAAATGTGATGTCGATTTATGAAAGAAAAAAAACCCATTCAATTGATAATTCAGATAAATTCCGAAACCGAAGTGATTTACACCGATATTATTTTCGAAGCGGGTAAAATGTTTTGATCTTGAATTTGTATTTTCGAAATAGGACTCATGGTACTTATTATCTAATACTAGATTATTTTTATCTAAGAATACTTTATACCTACACATTTTATTAAAATAACAATATATAGATACGTAGATCAGCTTTTATAGGTTAATGAGTCGTGCAAGGATAATTTAAAAATTAGCTAGATTAGATTAGATAATGTATTGATAAATAATGTATCTAGATAAAATAATACATTTCATCGATTTTTTACCTAGATATAAATCATATAGTTTTTTTTTTTATTTTTGGAGGTTTTTAGGCTTTCAAATGATTAAACATTTTAGAAATACAAACAAAAAATGTTTATTAGTTTTTTTTTTTTTTATCATAATTTCAATTTATAAATAACAAAATAACAATTCATAAACATCAGTTTTTTATATTCAACACTGACGAATTAATATATTATAAATTAAAGTTTCTAATTAATATATCACAACGCTTAATTAAAATGTTCAAATATGAACTAGTTTATTAGTATTTAATAAAGTAATAATCAATTACTTCAAAAATTATTACGATATATAAATTGTATAGAATATTTATTATAATTTTGACGAAAAATCGCATTTAAATTTGAAACGGCAACTTGTACAAATAATAGAGTAGCTCATGTGAGAATAAAATAGTTGTAGAAAATAGTTATTACTTAATTCTAGCGTTTTTAATTTGTCTACCGCTAGTCTTTTTGGCCCAAAATTATAGATAACAAAATTAGTAACAACAAATATGTTACAAAAAGGTATCTTGTCTTTTTTTGATTTAAGTAAAATTTCTGGTACACAATTTCAGTTTTTTCACAGACAAAAAAAAAAAAAGCAACACTTAGAATCGAATATACGTTACACGTTATAATAGAATAACAACATAAAAACCCTTCACACGTAGGGTTAGCCACTATTGTGGGTGAGAAGTTCGGAAAGTAGTACAGGGGAAATTTAATGTATATCTCTAAGCAATGAAAACCATTTTTAACAAAAAAACAATTCTGAGTGGAGTTCAGTTGATAGTGTAGTTGCTTTGTTAACAATAAAATATATATCATATTATGATAAAATAATTGCATAGGCATTATATATGTTTTTTTTTCCGGTGTTTTCTGTTTATTTGAAAAACTAGTGAGGAAATCAACAAAGGACCTCATTAAAGCCCTTCTCTAGTTAGATTTCCCTTTAGAAAAATACTATCATTGTAAATCTGAGCAAAATTGCTGGTAGAAAAAGTTTTCAGAAGACAAAAAAAGGCTATAATATTTGTATCAACTAATACCTACATTTCGTACAATTTCCCGTTTTTCCTACGTTTTTTTCAGGTCTTCTAATTTGTTGGAAAAACGTCTGAGAAAATCAAAAAATAGCATGTTCAAAGTATCTCTACACTCAGATATTATTTTAGAAAAAGTACTATAATTGTAAATTGGAGCAAGATTCCAGGTTGAAAAGTTGTCCACAGATAAAAAAAAAATATCTTTGCAAAACCATAAGCTACTTTGCTCCACTCAGAATTTAAAATACTAATAACACCAAAATATAAAACTATTATTTCGGATTATTGTTAACTATTGGTTGTTTACGTTTTTTTTTAATTATTTGTTTCTTCGAAAAAACCGAACTTTCTAAATCAGCAACTATTCTGTTCTTTAATATTTACTTTCAAAACATTTGAGCATGAAACTTTTGATACATATTTCTCTCGACACAAACAGTTTCAAGAAACAAATATAAATTTAAAAGCGATTTACTTGTCTGATAGCACAGCAATGTTATTAATCTGTTTAAACAAAATGTCATCATATAATCCCAAACATTAAGTATAGTTGAACGTATTATAATACATAATAACATATATTTATTATTTATTTATTTATGTTTGTATGATTTAATGGTTCTCGAAATAATTTCACTGCATCGTAATTCAACTTCTAATTTTTTTTCTATATTAAATTAATTGTTTGAACAATATTTAACTGAGTCATCAAATCTCTGTCTAAAAACACTCTTAGATCTCAATTAACTTCCTTGTACCTACAGAGATTTTCTTTAAATTATTGTTTGAACTCCAAAAAATGCCTCCCTAATTTAGTTATATTCTCATAAGGTAATACCAGATTGTGATAATATATAAAATCGAATTACAGCATTAAAATAATAAAATTTACAACGAATTTGCAAATTAATTTAAATGTAATGTTTTCATATAAAAAAAAAAAAAAAAAATCAAATGTAGGTATAAAACATATTTTTTATTTAATAAAGTTTAGTATCATTGTATAATATTATCATTATATTATGTGACTTTCATAAATTCAGAATAACGATATTTTTTTGCAGTGTTCTGGAAATGATAAACAAAGTTTACAATTAGAACAATTATGTACCGTTCATGATAATCAATTCATATTTGTCATAACGACAATAATTTGTTGATACTATTAAAAAATATTTCGGTTGAATAAAATAATTTAACATAAACGGTTACTTAACGAACATAATTTTAAAATAATTGATTATTTAACAACGGTTAATATTTTCAGATCAAAAAATAAGTAATTATGCAGATTTTAATCATACGAGAATTATACAAATGCATTTGAGTGGAATTAATAAAATTTTAAATGAAAAAACTACAGTGCTGCGCAAATTAAACTTTATATTTTACAATATCCTAAATGTGTAGGGGAAATGATATTTCGTTCTGTATATAGTATTTTCTAGAAAAAGATTTTTGTTTCTATGTAGGTAGTTTAAAAACGTATTTAAAATAAAATATGATGAAAAATAGTCAGAGAGTGACAAGATGGATTTAGATCTGGGATATCAACAGTGGAACAGAGCCACGTTATTAAATAATGAATGCAAAAGAGTTGTGCGTACAGTTAAAATATTTGTAAACCGCGATCAAATTAAGACGATGACCGGTCAGATCCTTGTCCCGCAATGCCTATTCAGTAATGCTACGCATCTTATTGACTGTCCAGTTTTTATCGGTTACAAAAACACCTGAATCAACAGCTACATACCAAATAACTACATTAAACTCTGTGTTGTAATCATTGGCGAATAATATTTATTTAACTATGACGTGTAGAAGGTCACGGTAATTAAATAGGCTCCTTCTACGTGTGTAACTGGTCATAGTCTTAACGTGGTTGCAGTATAATATGTTATTCATTGACTAATCACGCACACGTGTACCAGTGTATCACTCGATAGTAAAAAATAGAGATATGATTAACAGTAAATGACCTAAGAGTCCTTTACAAATTAATTAGATAAATAAGATCGTTTACACAGAACTGAAAAGTAAAGTTCAATGGCCATATGCAGGGTGTCCTATGAAGATTCGGCAAATGCAAACATTTTTGTTTTTTTCAATAACTTTGATGTACATTTTTTAAAAATAATTAGTATTTCTCAGCGCTACAGATAATATATGAACTTTTTTTTTTAGGGGGAAGGGGATTTTAAATAAAAAAGACATCCTAGGATAATGCTGTAGGTTGCAGCTATTGTTATAGGTAATCTTATGTATATCTGTAAACAACGGTAAACAATTAAAAATGAAAAAACGATTCTGAGCGCAGTTCAGTTGATTATTCAGTTGCTTTGTCAACAATATATATGTCATACTATGGCAAAATAATTAAATAGGCATAATATATTATTTTTAATAATATTTGTTTTACATTGTATCAGTTTCTTCATTTTTCCTGCGTTTTTTCCCATTTTTCCATGTTTTTCCCTGTTTTTCATATTTGCTGGGAAAATCTCGGGAAAACAAAAAATGAAATTAAAATAAATAAATATAATTAAAATAAAAATGTTTAAAGTACTTCCGCAGTTAAATATTTGTTTAGAAAAAGTGCTGCCATTGTAAATCGAAGCAAAATTGGTGGTAGATAAATTGTCTGAAGAAAAAAAAAATCGTAATATTTTAATATGTATTTTTCCCGTTTTCTCCATTTTTTACACTTTTTCCCATTTATTGGGAAAATAAAAAAAAGTAACTCTTCCAGTTATCACGGAGATAAAATTTCCTTTCAGAAAAAAAGCTACACTTGATACATCGGAGCAAGATTTTTGATAGAAAAATGTGCTCAACAAATCGAGAAATATATCGCAATAAAATAGTCTGAGAGAGCGATGGCTTGGGTCTCTAGGTACACCCAAAATGCATTTGGTTTTTCCTTGTTTAGGCAAGAGGGAATAAAATGCAAAATATTTTTTTTCGAAACATAAGTTTGAACCTACGATCCCTAGGGTGAAAATACCTTTAGGTATGTATAACCATTCAAATATGACAAACATTCTTAAGAGAACACAATATATTTACTTATTTAACATAACATATAAAATCTGTATAATATCAAAACTTCAAAAAGCTAAAATTTCGAAACTTAGTCAGTCCGCTCAATTCTGATTTTACCATTGTTGTAAGCAATGGGAAATGGGTAGGTATAACTATCTACTTTTAGATTTCCAACGTATTTATTCATTTTACGGCCGAGTGCATTTTTGTTTTGTATTCTTATCGAAAAACGGAAATAGTGTTTCAATCGGTTTTCACGTTGATCTATTTTCCCCACGGACAAGTCTAACTGCAGATTTGTAGTCAAAAGTATTTTATAAAAAAAAAATATGGTCATTCATTGAGTTTTCTTAATGGTAATCGACAAAACAGACCGGCAACGTTTTGAAATAAAAAAAAAACAAGCAAGTAATAGGTACATTCGAAGATTTCTAACAATTTATTATAGAGGTCATTATTTTGCTCGTTTTGTTTTCTGCCAGAAAATGAAACTTTTTTTATGAAATTTTGGTCCGCAGAATCGACTTTCGGAATAAAAGTCGTATGACTACAGCGAACTTGCTCTATTAGAGCTATAATATGTGATATGAAACAGGTATTTTAGTAAAAAAATGTTACCATAAAATTTTGCAGTTGTTCATTATAGTCAAATATATATTATTGCGTCTTCTTGGTTTTAAATTAAAATCATTTCCAACTACCTTATTTAACCATATATTTTCATTTTTTATCCATCAAATAACAAATCATGTGTAAATATTAGGTTTAAAATTAGGTATATTGATGTGCAGCCTACCGAACTACCGAATTATTTTTCAATATTTTGAAGTTTTGACATACAATCAACCAATGTTAATTATATATATATATATACGCACTTCACCCAAATGTCTTTGGTATCATTATTTATAATAATTATAATACAGATGTTTAAACGCGAGCGAAAATTGTATTCCACGTCAATTTAAATTACGGTGTTAACAAAGGACTTTCCCTTTGTCCTTTATCCGCATCTTGCCACGTAAATCGTGACGATCGCAGTAAAATAATTTGTTTAATATTGAATTTAAGCAGTGAATTGAAATTTGTTAACGAAGAAACTTAAACCTGAAAATAAAGCCAGTTTGTCAATCGTTGCAGTCTATTGTACATCTCGGCACCACTATGTTATAGATGTTTCACTGCTATAATATTGCAGTACTTGAATTTTAAATACTTTAAGCTTCCGTCGTTTTGCTCGAATTAATAACATACAATTTTCATTGAAAGTTACAGATCTATGTTAAAATAGACGTTGACATTTACAGGCTTTCTCACGAAGATAATATACGCGTAAAGCGGTTAGGTTATTCTCTAAATAACATCGGTTTTCACATGGATTAGTAGAATTTGAAACGGTCGTTACTTAGAAACTATTTATCGGATATAAATGTGTGATATCAACATTTTCAGAAAAATAAACTCTACAGAATAACCATCTTAATTTTTTTCAAAAATAATAGAATAAAGTTTTTTTTGAATAAAAAAAAAAAAATTAGTTCAAATATAAATATTTGTAGTCCTCATTCGTTTGAGTGATGTAAGAAAAAAAAAAAACAACCAAAATTTGATTATTTTTGTCTCCGGAGATATTTAAGAGGTTTATTTTTGTGGGACAGCCGGTATTTTTTAAATATTATAAAATTGCAAAGTACCAAGGTAAATAATTGTTTAATGTTGTATTATTATTATTGAATTTTGAATATTTAAATTCACAACTAAACTTAATATTTATACAAACGCGAATCGATTTGATTTAAAAATGTTATGCGAAAAATTTATTAGAAAAATCCTATAATATTGTCGATTAGAAAATATTTTCGTAATTAGTTTAACACTGTAAATTATTCATAAGAATAAAAAGCCCAAGTTATAATTTTAAAATTATACCAGAGCACCGTTGTATTGCCAATTTAACTTTTATACTTATTCAATGTCTTGTTATAAATGTATAAAACAAAAACAGCCATTGAATTGTAACAAGTATAATAACCTAATAGTTCCTGAAAAGTAAGGTTTCAGTGTTTTATTTTCCTAAGTAATATTTTCCATAATCATACTAATTTGATCTTTCCCAGAAATATTTTTCAAAGAAGCATTATTCTTTAACGATATTATCAAATGGTCTTTGAAAATACTGTTTCTTATCAAATTTTAATTCAGAAAAAAACCTTTTCCCGAATAAAACAGTTCCATTCAATTATTTCCCGATTCATTCCTACGCGTTCTTAATTTTCCTTTCTCAATTATAAAACAACTGTACATTTTTTCAGATACATAAGTACATTTTCATATCAGTGGCTAGGTAAGCTATCCTAATAAGCATAATTTCTGAAACTGGCGCTCTAAAAATCCTGAAAATTCTTGTAGAGAATTTATCCTCACAGACTTATAATCTGGTGCGAAATGTAGCATTGTGGCATCATTGGACCATTATTTTTTTTGAAAATGCTGCTGTTAATACCGTTGAAGTTAAAGATGGACTTTTAAGATGTATGATTAATGACTTTTTGTGTCCGGAAATTGAGGATATGGACTTAGACGACCTTTACTTTCAAGATGATGTTGAAAAATGCTGTACGCAGTCCATGAAACAATCAAACTCTTGAGTTCCAAGTTCGCTAATCTTGTAATGAGCTATTTTAGTAATATCAATTGGCCGGCTCGAAACTGCGATTTAACACCATTGAACTTCTATTTGTTATATTTCGTTTAAAATCGATGTTATACAATCCACAAATGATTCAAGCTCTTAAATTGAATTTTGGCCGAGAAATTTGAGATATAGTCCGAAACCATCAACAAGATTCTTTATACGTTAGACTTATACCAAGACACTAAGTATTATTACTTACACGTTTAAATACTGTATTATATGAATTCAAACAAAATTCTAATTACCGGAATTATAAAAAGAACGCATTTTGAGCCGAAGCCGTATCATGTAGAAAGGTTGCGGTCTGAGACGTCACACATAAAATAGATTGTTATATATTAATTAAAATGGCGTCTTTCCGTGCGTTGCGTTAATGAGAATAGTATCGTGTTCATATTAATCACTATCCGAAATGACGAAAATGCGTTATATCGCATAAAAAAAAATAAATATAAAATACTGTACAGAATGTAATCACGTAATATTGCCTTCGAAAGCTATATTGTCACTATCGTAATACATATTATTTTCCCCAGTCTCCGCTCATTAACAGCCGGTACATAAAAAAAATAAAAGAATGTTATTATACGAGTTTTACGATAAATTTTCGCGAGTGTCAATATAACAATGCGAAAATGTGTTCAACGAAAAAATAAATGAACGAATTGAAAACGCCATTAGAACAACATTTTTGAGGGTGTATATTATTATTAAACTCACGGCCGTGATTGTATAGCGGACCAACAGACCGTATGTTTATTATATTGAATGTACATACATAATACGCTCATAATAATAAAACGCTATATATATATTTAGTTATTTAACTGACGAGATTCTAATTAAAAAAAATATGTATAAAAAGGGTGATTAATTTAATGTTAAACGCTCATTATTTCATTAGTTCTCATTGTATTGACCTTTTTCAAGAAAATTGTTTTTGACAAATCAAAAAACAAGCAGTTATACAATTTTACATTACTATTGGTTTTTGTTACTTTTATTTTCGAATGTGAAATGATTACCTGTTTTTCCTTTTAAAATGGTAAATTCTATTAGAAATTCCTTAAATAAATGGAGTATTAGTTTAAATACATATCGGTGTTGAATTATTTAATTTCCGTTAACCCACTAAGAAAATATTCCACTTTTGTAAGGGTAGTGTAGTAGAGCATTATTTTTGTATCAGAGGGCAGAAGGCATTTAAATAATGTCCTATATTCTCTACTTAATAAAACTACAAAGTGAAATATTCAATCAAAATAATTAACGGAAATCAAAAATGTGAAGACTAAAACGTATTTAAATTAATACCTACATCTACTATTTATGAAAGTTAACCAGGTCGTCTTTTGAAAAAAAAAGTTATATCATTTACAAGAATACGTTTGACGGAAAATAATAGGAATGTAAAATTTTAGGGGTGCTTGTGCCAAATATAAATATCTAGAAAAAATGAATTTATCGAAATTAAAGTCTGTTTCCTAGTCAACTCACTACTTATCCAACTAATTTGCTTTTAGCTTGGTGTTGTATATTAGGTAGACACTGAAAAATAGTATGTATAATAATATACGATAGCTTCTCGTGTTCCCGAATTAGGTGTGGTTTTATGTGGCATTATAATTTATTTTAAAGCTAATTCAATGTTCCTACCACCGCTATTGTAGCTGTACAGTCATAGCAGTATACACACTTGTGAACGACTTTTAAGCACTAAAAATTTAATCTATTACGCCGCCTGTGGGAAAATTACTGTACAACCATAGTCATTACAACTGTGAATAAGTTAATAACCTGTATATCATAAAATAAAATATTTGTTTCTAGTAAGTGGTGGATTTCTAATTTTCTCTATAACATAACATTATATATTGATGGTGTTTTGTTAAAACGGCGTTTATTAAATTTCACTTTTTTCAGAAAGCAAAAAAAAAACTGTTAAAAAAAAATAATCAAAACAGTTTTAATAATGTTTATCATGGAAAACAATAAAATTACTCGTACACATAATTTCTTGTACATAAAGTATACATGCATTGAATGTGGTATACGCCTTTTTAACAGTTAAGTGTCGATTTAATTATATTTTATAAAGATGCCTGTATATCTTTTAAACGATATTACCAACTTAATTTTCTGTATTTAAATACGCCTTTTTTTCATTTTATGCTCCTAATTTTTTTGATTTTTTGTTACTTAAAACATATTTTTCGATTTTTAGTGGTTTTCCCCCCTGTTTAACAAAACACCATCGATATATTATTGATATATATGCATTTTGCAAATAAATTAATCAACCTTATTGTACAATAAAACAGGTGTGGAAAAAGTATTGTGTATTCGGTTTTTCAGTAAATTAATAATATCTGAGTGCATGCCATTATATCATTGCTTAGACTAATTCACGCTGTTTTTCTCACCCTCATATAGCTGTTTCCTTTTAAGATTTTTTAGTTTTTCTTTTATAAGCGTTTGAAATTTGAAAAATAGATTAAGATTAAGTATCTTTGGACGTTGTACAAAATTGAACCCTAATATTAGTCTTTTCAAAGGAGGAGAATTTCAAACTTTTAAAAGTCATTTTCGTGGCTAACTGACTATCTTGCCATCAAAATTATAAGGCACTACCCATATAAATTTTGACATAAAGATCTTACAGATCTATAGAAATGTGCACAAAACTAGTGCTACTTAAAGGAGAATAGTTCTAAATACCTGAACGATGTTTATAAAATTTATACGTGGATATTCATTTATTTATTTGAAAAAAAAAAAAAATTAAAATAAGATAATTTAACTTCTATAAAAATATTTCATATTCAAATTAACATTCTAAAATTATATTTGAATTTTGCCCGAGTAAATTAAATAATTTAACAGATTAATATAATTCTATTAATATACAATAGATCACCGAACCAAGCGTTCTCTTTTAAACAATTTATATTGTTAACTATTTTTTAATAAACTATATTGTTTTCTTTTTTTCGACATACATCATCCCTAGAAGGCTTCGTAAAAAATTAAACAGACGCCAATAATTCTGAGTCCAGGAAAAAGGAATAATATTCCGAAAAAAATTTTTACTTGGTGTATAATTCATATTTGCCGTCAATATAGGTTTTTTTTTTCTGGTCTGTTAATCAAATAATACAATAGTACCAACTTAAGGTGACCACCTTAAGACTGATATTAAACGTCTTATTTTTCTCCTTGACTGACTTTCATTTAAACAATTTAGGGTCCATCATCCTAAATGTCTACTTGATCCGATTTCTCACCTCGCATTCATGTGTCCTCGTATTGTTCTCAATCGCATCCAACTACCATATTTTCGGTTTTTCTCTCCTCTATACAACCATACAACATATTAAGTATCACCATACTTTTATAAAACTTAGCTTTAAGTCTCATTGAATTAATATTCTTTTGTCACATAAAACACGTCTACTTCATCCAACAACAATTAATCCTATATTTCACATTTGCACAACATACCATTACGTTACTTTTTATTGTTGTAAGCTTCAAACTCAAACTTTGTTTTACTTCTATATAACCTACATAAATACGACCGTTTTATGGTAAACATGTATACTAAATTGCATATTGAGTTTCAAAACATGTCTTTTAAAAACGAAATAGGAGCTTAAAATCGTAAAATGTTGAAATACACGTTATACATATTTTATTTATTTCTATTCGCAACGTAATAGAACGTCTTTTAGTTTTTACATAGCATATAATAAGATCAAATACAAAAAATATCCAAATACGTTCAGATCGGTGTTCTAATAATTATCATTTACGAAACCGTTATGTATTTCGTCGACATCTGTGCCATCATCACATACAAATATGTCTATCGTTAAAATAATATTTCAATTCGAATCTTCTAATAGAAAGTACGAAAGCGATAAACGAGTAACAAAATGCCTATATGCATTTGTTTTAAATGTAACACACTATAATTCCACTATAATTTTAGAATGAAAAAAGGTAAGATAATAGTGAGACGGGTGCAGCTACTGGTGTAGGTAGGAAGTTAGAAAAGTAGGATAGAGACGGGAATTTAATGTATATCTGTAAGTAACGATAACCCATTGCTTACGAAAAACGATTCTAAGCAGAGTTCAGTTAACAGTGATGCTTTGTTAACAATAAATATGTAATTTTGTTGTAAAATAATCAAATAGGCTTTATACATTTCCTTAATACAATTTTTTTAATGTTGTTTCAATTTTCCCAGTTTTCCTACGTTTTTTCGGTTTCTTATATTTTATCCCGATTTTTCAAATTTGCTAAGAAAACTCCTGAGAAAATCGAAAAATGACCTCTTTAAGGTACCTCTCCACGCCAATTTCCTTTCAGAAAATGTTCTACACGTATAAATCTAAGCAAGTTTTCTGGTAGAAAAGTAACGTATATATATATAAAAAAAAAAATTGAACATCTTTGTAAAACCATAAGTTTAACCATTTCGCTCCACTCAGAATCTAAAATGCATAGATTTACAATGATAAACAGAAATTGGACACAAAAAGGCACCTGATTCTTCTGGGTTAAACACGTGTATGTGTAGGAATATTAAAACATATACAAAACATTAGTGTTTTAGTAATAAGTACTTAAAAATATATATAAGTAAATATTATAAGTACTTATAACCCAAACTTACGAAACAACTATTTTATTGTTAGGCCCAATATTATAGTTTACCTAGTTATATACGAATTAGGTTCGATGTTAATTTCTTAAGTAATAATTTTGAGATCAAAGTTATTTCAAGTGTAAAATATATCTATTATAAACTCTGAAAATTATTAATCAAGAAATAAAAACTATTTCCAGTATGCAATTTAGCAGTAATAGCAGGTAATATATTTATACGAGTTTTGTAAATTTTATGCCCTCATATTGCTGCTTAATAAAATCGATGTAAACTTCTAATGTACATATTTAAAACAAGTAATTTTGTGTTATTGGAAAATAATTGAATGTTATTTACAAATTATGAAAAAAGTTGTACGTAATCAGAGCAACTGTGAATGAGGAAGCTCTAAATTGTAATTTTTTCATGAATTTTATAATTTTCCTGTTTCATTTTTATTTTAAATTTGTTTAGACCTTTTCATTAAACTGAGAAATTAAAAATGTTTTTTTTTTAAATACAATCCTTTCAAATATATATGTATCATAAGTACTCGAAAGTTCACTTTATGACACTTTTCGAATATACTTTTATTATTCTAGACACACATCGTTATAAAAGAATACATAACTTTATATTTCATTTGAAATCATGCTAGAAAAACGGTATATTCAGTATTTGAAAATTCGTTTTATTTTGCACGTCTGCGGGGCATACAATTGAAACTTTTTTGTTTAAATTTTCGATTTGAAATTGAAATAGTTTTCACATTTAAAAAACATTTCTTAACAGCATTTAAAAACAACATTATACAAATAACGAAGAAATAACATCAATATATTATTAAATACGATAAACAAGTCACGGGTTGTTTTCCTTTGTTGTTTAAATTTGATATATGTATATTGAAATAGGTTAGGTATAGAAAAAAAGTTCGTTTAACGAATTTGAAATAAAAAATGTATACAACTATATATAAAAAAAAGATAATTTTATAAACTTAACAGAAAACAATGAACCGTATTTATATATTATTAGAGTATATATGGGGTATAGAATATTAAAGTTGTCGTAATTTACACAACCAATATTATCTCGGTGTATAAAGTTTAATAAGTGTTATGACTTTCCAACAAAACCTCGAACAAGTCTCAAATAAGCTCGTTAGAGATACCTATTTGGGTCAAGTAGGTATTAAGCGGTGCCAATTTCACCTAAGTGATGCGTTTAGAAATTACGTATATAGGTAAACTTTGGCACTTACCTGATTTGCTAATGTCGAATCGATAATTTCCGAATGCTGTTCGATATCTGTGAACAGGTAAATATATAATTAATAATAATATAAAATACGGTTTGTGGTTGATTTGTGTCAATCCAAATTGAAGCAATATGGCACTGTAGATTAAGTCTATATAAATCTAAAAAACTATTTTACGAAATATATGATATTCAAATTATACGTTATATATTTTTTATTTAATCTGAGCGCAGCGGAAATTTATTGGTTTTTCTATGAGGTGTGTGTTTTATTATTATGTGTATCTGTAAAAACATTTCTATCAGACACATTATTCTGATAACCTACTTTAGGATGAGTAACTTCTGGTGATTTGATACATTTGATGAATAAAGGAGAAGAGGTCATTTATTTATTTTCCTTATAGTTTTCATAATAAATACAGAAATCCGTAATATTTATGCGATAACAATTTTTTTAGACCTAATATTTTCACAGAATACGAACATTTTCAAAACTGAGAGAAATCATCAATATTTTAAAAATGTTTGTTTGATTTTGTGTGGACTGAATTAGTTTTGCTCCTACAATGCTCAACCATTTGATACTTATAAACACGAACGATCATTATTTATATTTTTATCAATACAATTTTCTTATCAAAATATGTTTATTGGTCAGATTCCTTTTTCTTTAACAATAATTTATCATTGCGTATAGATAATATACATAGATTAAATTACTCTACATTTCCAACCTTCTTAACTTTCTACTTACAACAGATATGGTGTGAAGTATGTCGAGAAGCTATTTTGAAATTAAATTTTATTGAACATGTTTATTTTTCAATAAAATAACATATTTTTTCTTGGTATGTTATTTAAAAATTCCAACATAAAGTACCTATCAATAGAAAATGTAGACTCGTCAATCACAAAACTTTATAACGAAAATAAGTGTGAGTTATGCATAAATTATACAATTTATAATTGCATACTCATTATATATTATCGGTTGTAAAATATATTGTAATGTAGAATAAATTGAATGTAGAATATCATATCGTCGATAGGTTCACTAAAATGTCATTAACTTTCAACGGCCCAACCGTTAATGCGAGATTCAATATAAATTATTAATTCAAATAATATAATCTCTTAACCCAAAACACCAAGTGGACAATTTATCGAATGTTATACTGATATTACCTATCAGCAGAAAAGAAAATCGTAAATATTTTCGTCATTTTCAGAGCATCTAATACAATATTTAAATCTTTAGATTCAAATTTTAATGCTGCTTTTTAATTTTTTGTGGTTAGGTACGTTTTCGTAAGTCATTATCACTATTATTGAAGAATTCATTAAAGTCCTCGTTTTTGGATTGGTTTTCTTTATTTTAAATCACAATTTACTGATTTTGCTGAGATTTAAATTTCAAAAATAAAAAAATAAAAACTCTTTAACTAATTCGATTTTCATGGAAAAAATATGAATAAAAAAAAGTAACAGCAGCACAATTAAAGTCTATTTAAGTGAGAAAATATTCTGAATTAAATAGTTTATAACTTACTAATGAAAAAACTTACCTATAACTCAAGTATAAAAATCAAAATAAAATAAGGAGAAATTTTTTTTTCTTTAGGATTCTGTTGTTATTATGCATGCAATGCGTTATTTTAAACCGACTGGAATTTTACGCATTTATTTATAAAAACTATAATTATAAGTATAATAATGTGTCCTTAGTTTTATAATATTTCTAATGTACACTAAAATCCAAAGAGGTTTAAAAAACACTCACAGAATTTAATTTAATTAATACGATTTGTATTATATAAATCACATTAATTATGCATCGATTGAATACGAATATCTACACCAAATCTAGATTTTGGTAGAACGGAAATCGGAAAATAGTTTAATCTTTGTGTGTAATTGTATTGTTAAATTTTTAACACGTACAACAGGTGAAATCTTGTAAAAACAATTTTATTTACGACCTTATACTTTAGAGACGAAACAAAATAAAATTCGTGATAATCAAGAAATGTAAAAATGTGTCGACAATTAATTTTATTTAAAATAGAAAGTGCGTGTACACTTTTAGATTAAAAATATAAAGTTTACATTGAAGACAACATTAATGAGTATTTTAGGGCTTTTAAAGACATTAAAAAAAAGACTGACATTTTTCGCACGGTGGGTAGTCCATTGTAGTAGACGAGAGGTTGAAATGCTAAGATATAGAAGAAAATTTAATGTATATCTGTACACAATTATTAATCTTTACTAATGAAAAACGATTCTAAGCAGAACTCTGTTATTTATGTATAAAAGGACGTAATATTTACGGATTCCGTTAAAATTTGATAGTACAATTCCTATATAAATATATATAAAAAAAAACTGCCATAAACTTAACTATTTCATGTTGACCTCAAATTACAAGTTAAAATGAATTTCCTGTTAAATTTCCAAGTATTTTTGTTTGGTCAAACAATTTTATCCACAGAGCACCTACCAAATAAACGTTACGTAAAAATACAACACAAAATTATAATGTTTATAAATAAATCAAAAATGGCTACAGTGTTTTGAAAATTTTATCACGTCTAGAAATATAAAGTTTCTGTAAAAATGTCAAGTGTTTACGAACATTTTTAACTGAATCACAACAAAAAACAAATTTGAAAATAATAAAATCTTTATGTTCATACATTTTCCTGCTTTTCATATGTTTTTCTCTGGTTTTTTTCAATTTTTTTGAAAACAACTCGGAAAATCAAAAAATAAGATTTATCTGAAGTAATACCATAGAAAAATGTTCTTTTAGAAAAGATGGTACACTGGAAAATCAGAGTAAGATTGAAAAATAAAAAAATTGTTAAACTAATACATTTCTCGCTCCACTCAAAATATAAAATCTATCATACTTCGGTTTTATGGGTATAATGCTGTTTATAGCAGAGAATTGGGAATTATCATAGTTAATATGCCATCAGAATGTTTTTTTTTAGCGTTAATAAAGTTGCGCACAGTTATATATTTAATTCTACTTTTACAACTTTTTTTAAAATTTAATATCGATTGAGAAGGTGGATAACAATATTTTAATTGTACTAAATAATCTACGTTATTTTTTTGTTCATCTTCCAATGAATTGAAAACCATTTTCAGTACATATCGATGCATTTAATGGTTTACAGAGTAAAGAACAGTTTGAATAATGTTGTTTTCCATACTTTTATGATAGAAGTATGTTTACATGTGTTCTTATTGTTTTTGTTAATACATGATTTGAAAGTCTTGACTTTTGACACAACTTTTCCGTGTTACTGTACAATGGTATCATAGGCAAAATAATATAATAACAAAACAAGTATATAAACATAATACAAATTATTATTGATAATACATATGTCTGGTTGCACAGCACTTTATTAAGTCAATAGTTATTGGTCAAGTTAATTGAGTATTGAATTAATAAAAAATTATAGAATATGACACAAAGCTTTTATACCTCATTGAATCAATAAGTTATCGGTCATCAGTCATTACTGGTTTAATAATGTATATTGTATAGAGTCGGATTCGGTTCAATAAGTAATATTGGTTCGATAAAATTATGAAAACATTATTATTTTACTTAGTTCAGTATTTTATTAAACATTTGTATCATTTGAATATTGTTTTTATTATGAATATGATCGAATTTCCTTCATCTGCAGATTAATTCATGGTGGACAGTTCAGAAATGCTACCAAAAGAGCATATATATCTAACCAAATATGATATTTAGCTGAATATGATGATTCTACTTTTGATTGAATTTATAAGTTACTGACAAATCGATTTTAGTTTATAATTCACATATTATCAACATCTGCGTGTTATTAATAAAACCATAAATCACGGATTTTTATTATAGAACCATTATAGTATGTGGTTAGATTTTTAATAATATTTGTGCGAAATTATTTAATATTTATCTATCAATAAAATACTTTATGGAACCGATAGAATGTCAATAAATTATGTCATCAATAAAATATTTATCGCGTATTTCGTGATCGAATATGATATAATTTTTTTTTCAACATGCCCATTGTCCGTGTATTATTTTTTTTCCGTTATACTATATATATATTATTAAAAACACTAATGTGTCTCGGCATACTCGTTATTTAGTATATTTTACTTAAGTTACAAAAGTATTTCTTATTGTCAGCCGTTTTTA
The DNA here is from genome assembly GCA_902439185.1 of Cinara cedri. NCBI lineage: Eukaryota > Metazoa > Arthropoda > Insecta > Hemiptera > Aphididae > Cinara > Cinara cedri. Next base: position 204,873 of record CABPRJ010002421.1, read on the forward strand.
TATGTATACAGTCCAATGGTTAAACATAACGTGGGTATAGGTTCGTTTTTTGAATTTCCACACCAGCAGAGCATAACAATAATATAATACGTCCGTACAGTAATCGTTTGTTGTAGTATTATATTGTGAACGTTTTAATATCAGAAAAAGTACCTGTATCTAATAATATTTTCCAAGCAAAGAAAACAACTGGCAAAAAAAAAATGGGTTTTTTTTTATGTTGACTGCTAAACCAGAAAATGAAATTGACATTCTATAACAACCGTAGAGTGTCGTTCGACTCGTCCCGCATATTATCAAAAAAACTATTGTGCAGTCACATATTTTAGATTCTGAGTGGAGCGAAGAAGCTTATAGTTTCTTATTTTAATCAAATGTTTCATATATATATATTATATAGATAGCTCAATCGCACTATACATGATGTTTCACCAAACTCAAATAAAAAAAGCTATCCTAGGATAATAGGGACGGGTGCAGCCACTGTTATAGGTGAGAAGTTGAGAAGAAAGCAGAGGGGAAATTTAATATATATATAACGATAATCCATTGCTAACGGAAATACGATTCTGAGTAAAGTTCGGTTGACAGTGTTGCTTTGTCTACAATATATCAATAATCATATTTATGGTAAATTAATACGCATTATATATTTTCTTTAATCAACAAATATGTTTAATATTGTACCTATTTTCCCGTTTTTCCATGTTTTTCCTAGATTTTCTCATTTATTTAGAAAAACTTCAAGGAAAATCAAATAGTGACCTTTTTAAAGTACCACCACAGTTAAATTTACATTCAGAGAAAGTGCTATACTGAAAATCGGAACAAAGATGCAAAGATTTTAATAATATACGTTATCGGATACTTTATATTTTTAAAACATTTTTTTCACAAAAAAAAAAAAAAACCCTCTAAAAATGTTTTCCGAAGAGTCTTGAACTACCACTGATTCAAATAATTATTCAAATTTTATAATAAAGGGCTAAACTTATACAATGAAATGTGTAGTTAATTTATTTGGTTATCACCCCTATTAGTGTTTGTAAATATATATAACATGTGTAGTATACAAAAATAACGTATGTAAGTAGAAAATCGAACATGAAAGTTGTATATAATTTATGGTATTCAAATTTAAAGTAAGTAAAAATTTCACCCTAGGTTAAAATAGGTAATTTATTTATTAATTGTTTTTTGCCAATCTTAAAAAAAAAGAAAAAAGAGAGCTGATACTGGAGATGGGTGCATCCATTTTTATAGATGGGAAGTTGGGAAAGTAGAATACATAAAGTTATTTTAATTTATATCTTTACCTGACGATAAATCATTACTAATAAAAACAATTCGGAGAGAAGTTTCATATATTTTGAAATACCGTAATGTTTAAGAATTTCGTTAAAATTTAGTCTTAAAACGCCTATTAAAAAAAAAAAAAAAAATTCATTTAATTCAAATTTATTTTTAGACTACTAAGTACATAATATGATGTTCCTTGTCTAAGAATTTTTAAACATTTATCTTAAGTCACATAATTTTAATGACAGATACCTTGGTACCAAATAAAAATACATAAAAAAAACACTTTTATAAAAAACATTTATTAGTATCAAATACCTAGACATAGCCTAACCTAACCTAAAAATAGTTATTATGTTTTAAAAATTTTACCTCATCTACAAAAAGCCAATATAATTATTTTTTTTTAAAAAATGATATGACGTGTCTACAATCGTACAGTCTACAACAAGAAACTTAAACGCAGTACACTTTACCGTATTTCTTACATCCTATGTTTTTGCCTGGATTTTCATAATTATCAGGGAAATGAAATAGAAAATCAAATAACGACTTTCATGCTCAAAAAAAGATCAAATTTTCTTCAGAACAAATGCTATTCTTGAAATTTAAACAAAGATATTCTGAATAAAATTTAATCTTAAAAATGTTGAATAAAGAAATCGTTGCGATGTAATTTGAAAACATTCATATTTTTCGTTTTCGGTATTTCCTAATAACAATGAAAATACATTTAAATATTAAAAAATGACTTTCCCTGTAATTTTCTTTAAATGGAACATAAACGAAAACTGGGCATTTTTTAATTGAAGCAATATTTTTGGTAGAAAAAATATTTTGCAAAAATTAAAAAATTAAATCGGTTACATCACGCAAAACCTAACCAATGAGTCAATTAGAGGAAACTTTTTCAGATAAAAAGGTTCAATACTTATATATTGAAGGAAGTTATTTGATTACAGATCCTAAAAAAAAAATTTTAACATTACGTTCGAAATAGACACAAAACAAACGAAGCCAATGAAGCGGTAAAGTAAGTACCTAAAAAAAAAAAAACCTTATTATAGAATAAATAAATAGATACTTACAAAAGTAATAATGGACAAAAAAAGAACACGACTATAGTGAAAAATTCCGGGTAGAAAATAAATTGAAAAACTTTCAACTATAGATAAACCAGTAAAAAATGTTACATTTAGAATGAAATACGCCAAGTCAATTGTCTACAAATTTGATGATATTTTGTAGAAAAATTGAGTTATTAATAACAAGAATGCACTTTTTGAGTAGGCATTTCAACTTTTAACGCTCGCCTCTAACATTTGTAAGACAACATTTCGAGTTTTTTTTTTTTTGAATTTACATAAATTATTGTTAAAGATATAAAACAAATCCAAATATAAAAAAAAAAAAAAAAGGTAAATTGAGAAAAATAAATAAAATTAAAATCTATTGCAGAGTCTGCTGGTGAGTGTTTTTTATATACACACACACATATATATATATACTATATATATATACCTATATATTATATAGGTATATAAAACGGATTTATTTAACAAATAGATTTTTTTTTTTTTTTAAATATATGGACGAACTGTGTTTTGTTTAATAATTAAATACTTTAATATTGATTGAAATTTGTTGTTAGGCGAATTAATATTTCCTTTTGTGTACATATATTATGACAAAATAATAATATAAAATAATAACAAAACGTTTTAATTTTATTTCGACAACTCACTGTATATGGTCAATAAAAAAAAAATATAAAATACCTATACAAAATTTACAATGAGAATGTAAAAAATCATAATATTTTATTTAAAATGAATATTTATAGTTGACAGCCCGGGGATACAAGGCCGAAAATAATAAGGCGGGAACATAAACGCATACCATTAAAATCGTCAACAAAAACCTTTTTTTGAGTGCAATTTTGAATTTCTGTTTGTTGTTTGTATGTCAAATAGAGAACGTACGCTGTTGAATTTATGCGTACAATGCACAAAGGTCTGGGGAACAATTATTCTAAATTAGTCTGTTGCAGAAAACATAACGAAATAAAATTATATTAATACATATACCTATTATATTTGTGTAAACCATCCTGCAGATGATTTAGTTTTAATAAAATTTAAAAAATGTTACTAAAAGAAAAAAATAGCGTATAAGTTTACTAGTAAAATCATTATAAAATATCATATATTCAAGGACGCCTGCATGTAGGGGGAGCAGTGGGGGAAATTGGCCCCCCCGCTATTTTAGTTAATATAAAATACTAATTGCTTTATTAATTGCATGGCCCAAATATTTAAACCATGATTACTCGTAAGTTGTGCTTTTGACTTTACTTCCCCGTTTATATTTCTGCGGGTATTGCTTGCTCTATAATATTATTGTATTTAAATTGAATTTTTTCGATTTTACATATTTTATTGTTGTCTAATTTGTTTTGTCATTACAGTAAGCATCTTATATTTGTCGACTATGTTTTTTTTTTTATCACCAACTTTAAGGCGTCTGTAATTATGCGTAAGATAAAATTGGACTTTAAATAGAGTCATTTTCAGATCATATGTTCATTTGTAGACATTATATAAAGTCTTTCGAGCATCTCATGTACATATTCGTTTTAAGCGCGAACAAAATACTAAATTATATAATCGAGGAATAACAGTGCAGTATTATTAGATTTAAATTTTAATTATTTATAAAATAATTTCCGAAATACTATGGAAAAATAAAATATAAAGCGGGGGGAGGGGGGTGGAAAATACCAATAATATCTTATACAAAATGTCTATTTTGAAAATTTTGTTAAGCGAATAAATACAATTTTTTTTTTCATTAATTAGAAGATGAAAATAGAAACTTTTTTTTTATAACATGTTCTCCCGAAAAAAAAAACAACTTAAAAATTTAATTGTTAATAGTTCTAGAAAACAGTATATATGTCATATTATGGTAAAATGATTACAACAATGTGTGTTTCCAGGACAATAATGATTGTTTGAAAAATACAAAAATAATAAAAACGGTTGCCAATTGACAACCTTATTTTAAATCTTTCAATATTTTTTAACCTAAAGAACCAGATTTTTCCCATTATCTCAAATATTAATGAGAATTTCAAAAAATGATCTGTTTAAAATATCACTCAGAGAACATTTCCTTTCAGAAAAGTTGCTGATAATCGGAGTAAGCGTTCTAGTATAAAAAGTGTTCGCATAAAAAATAATAAACAAACATCTTTGTATAATCGATACATTTTTCACTAAATTTAGAACCTAAAATAAAAGGAAACAAATTTCATTAGATGAAATTATAAAAAAAAAAAAATTACTTAAGTCCATCATATCTGGAACCAAATATATAAAAATGAACGATCGAACGGCTTTACGAGTATAATATATATGCAAAATATTTATTAGCTACCTACCGACATTCAAAATAATATATAATAGTACAATATTATTTTAGCTTCCTACGGCTTCCTACGAATTACAATAAGGGTTCACAAACAACGTTTTAATGTCAAATTCGCGGAGAGTTATCGTGTATACATGACCGTGTAAAGTATTTCCCGTCACATGCCTTCTAATACGACTCACATAAGGACTGATCTCGAGACGTTTTAATCTGCATGTCATGGAAAACTCGTTATTAAATTCTATAGGGTGTGGTCTCATCGGGTAACACATTTTGTCTAGTTGAAGCATCGCGTGGAGTTCACGTTTTGATTTTCTTAGCACTGTTCTTAATAAGGGAAGAAAAACGGAAGGGGTTGAAATATAGTTAATACTGAAATTTTTTAAGGAATAATTATATTATCATTTACAGGACGTTATATAATTTTTTGATAATATTCTGACGCGCTTTAATTTAATTATATAGGTATTAGAAATTCTAGAGTATTTTATTTTTTTATTCGTGTGATTTAAAATTGTTTTGGATTGATTCGTTTAATAAATTTGTGGAAAAGTTATAGTTATGATGATTTGAAAAAAAATCGGTAAACCGTCATCACGGTATTTTGTGTGAGCGTTTAAAATTCTGATTTTCATAAGTTAAAAATAGTTTTCAATTTTCCTACTGGTTTTCGATTTGTGTAAATTAAATGTATCTATCTCTGTAAAAATGATCAACAATTTAAAACAGAATTCATAACAAGTTGGCGATAAAAATAATTATATCGCAATTTCGTGCAGTCTTAAATGTTTAAGTTAAAATGTTTGATGAAATTCGTTAAATAATCTACAAAAATATATTTTCAATTTAAATTTATCAAAATATGTTTTAAACGAACTCAGGTTGGAACCGTTTTTCGTTTGCAATGATTTGTAGTTGCACATGTACCAAATATTTATCTACACCTCGTGTATCTATTTTACTTCACACTAGTATTTCACAGTGGCATACGTAGTACAATGTCCGAGACATATTTATTTTTTATTTTATTTCAAACGCTAAAATATTCAACTGAAATAACCATTTGCGTCTCGTTGTACAATTACAGTGCACGTGACAAACAACAAAAATCAGTATAAAGCTGTTGCTGTGTAATAGTAAATGCGATTTTTGTGTAAAATTCAAATTTGTTTAACGTACCAGATATTATAGCATATACCGTTATTTTGGCGGATAAAAATATATACACGAATACCCGAACCCGTGTAGGAAACGAAACGATCCTGGTAAAAATAATAAGTATATATAATATAATATCGTGGAACTTATTGTTCTTTTATTACCTACTTTTTCGCAAAGAAATAATAATAATAATAAAAAAAAATAATGCCGTATCGTGTAGGAAAAAAACAATAAGCATTATGTCATTGCGTATTGTAATAATATATAATGTTATAAATGCACCTGAAACTCATTGTGTATTCAAGTACAGACTTCGGTTTAACGTTTTAGTTCTTCTTTGGAAAAAATAAAATAAATACCGTCAATATAATAATATAATGTCATTGACACTGCATATTATACTCACGAGGGGATGAAAATTAGTTTACGGTCGTGCGATATATCCGTTTTATAATGACGTATATAATAATATAGTTCTCGATAGGTTCCAGATATCATAATATAGAAAAACATGTTCGGGTTAAATATTCATTGTACCTACCTATTTATGGATAAACGTTATTTCTAGAGTAAACAACTATACGTGCGAAAATTTAAATTTTAAATATTATTTCCCTATGAACCCGCATCGACAATTATTATTATCATCGAGACAAAAAATATTATAAACCGAATTTATAAAATAAAATATTATACGATTGTACTCGTATACGTAAATACCTAAATTGTATACATAGCTCCTTTGCGTTTGACTAAATCCGAAATCGGTATAATAAGGGTGTTGTATTTATTCTGCCAACTATACCTTTTGAAATAGGATAAATATTGGTCACGTTAGGAACAGTACGGTAACCTACGCGATCTGAGCGATAATGGTAACAGATAATAGAGTAAAATAATATTACCATAAGGTGAAGGTAACAACTTGAAATTCACGAACAGCTACCGTGTCGCTATTTTCTACAGACTACATTGGTACCTGTGTAGTAACACTACACAGGCGGCACTTGATTAAAATAATATACGGTCGTCTCGGATATCGATGGATCCATGACAAAAAGGGCTAACTGACATTTTTCGAGAAATTCGGGTGAACAAAGAAATGATTTTTATGTTGTTTTCAATTTCAAACTCTGATACTTTTTTTTTTTATTGATTTTTCAGATTTTTTTTATAGGTACATTTTTAAGAAGATTTTTGTTGTTTTTACGACCATATAATTTTCAATTACAGTGAAACCTCAACACTTCAGTCGAAATTTAAAGGAAATGCAAGTTTTGTAACTTACTTTTCGACTTTTAAGAAAAAAAAAAATAACTGTTTGAAGAGTTTTAAAATGTACGTATTATAGTTTTTAATTATTATACAGTATCCAGTGATGCCAAAACCAGCAATTAAGGGTGACGGTCGCCATTCTTCTTTTAATGGGTGAACGGATCCATGATGAGTACCTAAGCCATATTTTTTTTTATCGAATTGTTACATATGGAATATTAATTAGAAGTGTTGTATAAGAGTTTGTTTTGTAAACGAGAGTGGTGGTCTATACGAATTTTTATCTTTGTACACCTTCTTAAAACATGGTTCGGCACCACTGACAGTTAACATGTAGGTACATATATTTACAGTGTGTATTATCGTTATTATTATTTTAAAATTGCATTACTGAAGATATGTAGTGAGTGTAGTGACAATAAACCGAATGAAAAATACGATAATAAATACAATTAACGCGATTAGGTTAAATATTATTATCAGACGCACAAGCCGATTAGACAACTGATTATACAAATTATCAGTCTATGTTTGGAACACAGAATGTTCGAGTTATCCCATAGTTTTTCTTTGGATAGTAATCGAGGTTTTCGCAAGAGAACGGCATTTATTTAAACTAATCAAGGTCTTCAACTTATTGAGGTTTTACTCGAGTATTTATATGAATTTATTATTACAGTTTAGGGAACAGTTTGAATAAAAGCATTTAAATTTTTGTCACACATGCCCGGATTATTTATTGGTGTTAAATGTTTTACTTGTTATGATGAAGTGTCGTTTATATCTTAAATTCAAAAATTCTTTTGTCCGTTATAAAATTGTCATACTAAAGTACCGATCATATACTATGATACGCCTAATTCTCCATCAAGGATCCAACCGGCAATAACTGAAATGTCGCTCAGCGTCTTCTGCCGTGTAGCCATCAATATAACATAAAATAAGGGATACAATTTTGTAGTAGGATTTGCGTGAAACCATCATTCTATTGAAAAACGATAACTTTCTCGATACACGTGAGGTCTCACGCTGCATAGAAAACCACAAGTTATATAGACCAAACTATATATTGGATCCCCTGAAGCAATTTTCTACCTTTGTAATACGAACGTATTGATTGACGTCACGTACGACTGACGAAACTGTACATTTGTCTGGAAATAGTAGTATGCCGGTAAATAATATTATGTATGGGCGAGAACATTAGAAAACCCATTTATTCGCTTTGTTTGTGATGAAATATCTATTTTTTTTCATTTCCAGATCACAGTGCATAAAGTTCAAAAAATTCAAAGTCGCATTGAATATTTAGAATAGATTATTTTATAGAGTTTATTCTTTTGAAAATGTAAAAGTGTCTAGTCAATTACTCATAAATCATAATAATAATAATAGTCAATTAAAAAATGCGATTAAAACTTGCTGCATACTTATAGGTAATCGGAATAAAAATTTGTATAAAACAATTGATATGATTATGGTTGGTATTGACTGTACACTTTTTAATCTCTGAGCTTTAAAAAAATTATAAAAATCACGAATTTAATAAAAATGAAACGTTTAAATATCTAAATTTACAGAAGAATAACTCTATAAAAAGATTATCTTCACACTTTTAGAAAATAAATAAATAAACAGTTTTTTTTTTTATTTATTTTACTAAAGTATAAGAATGTATATACATATTTATAGCCCTTATAACTACAAAGAGTGTAAGTTTTATCACTGTGAGTAACACATAAAAAAAAAAAGTATCTTTTTTATTTCAGAAAGTATTGGGAATGGGAATTTGTGGGATACCCTGTATATTAAAAATTGTTGTTTGCTTTAAAAAGAAAAAAAATGATTAACAACAATCGAAATAGAAAAAAAGGGAAAACTGCTTAAAAATATTTATGGAACAAAACATTATATTGTATACACTTGTTTTTAGAACATATATTGAGTAGATTTTGATAATATGTATATTTTCAGAATTCAGAGTTTAAAAAGCTATCCTAGGAAAATAGGGACAAGTGCAGCCAATGTTATAGACAATTAAATATATATCTGTTAGTAACGATTAACCATTGCTTACGAAAAAACGATTCTGAGCGGAATTCAGTTGATAGTTTAGTTGCTTTATCAACGATATATTTATTATATCATTGTAAAATAATAAAATAGGCAATATTTATTTTCTTTAAAAATATTTGGTCAATATTATACCTATTTTCTTGTTTTACTACGGTTTTCCCAGGGTTTTTCTCGGATTTCCCATTTATTGGAAAAACTAATGAGAAAATCAATAAATGACCTGTTTAAAGTACCTTCCCAGAAAGATTTCCTTTTAAAAAAGTGCTATCATTGTAAATCAGTGCAAAATTGCTGGTAGAAAAAGTGTTCACGGAAAAAAACAAGTGTAATATTTTCTTAATATATTTTATACATTTTTTCGTTATCGTTTTTTTTGGGGCTACACTTAAAAACCAGAGCAAGAGTTTTGGTAAAGAAGTTCACCATAGATAAAAATATAAATAAAATAAATATCTTTGTAAAACCATAAGCTTCTTTGATCCACTTAGAATTTAAAATTTAAATAAAATTCTTTATCTCAGTACTTCCAGTCATAATTTTACACAATTTTCCATATACTTATTATTATTCACTCGATGTACAGCTAGCAATTAATACAATACAATTATGAGTAGGTTTTATTTAATTTTTTTTATGTGACAATTACGAGTATATATTTGTAATTCATTTAGTTTCCCCACGGTAACGCGACTGAGGGAAATCAAAGCGTACCTCTGTAAATACGAAATCCATTATGTGGAATATTATAATAGTTAGAGGTTTACGGATTCTGAACGACTATCGATTTTTCACATTCATTAAAATTGTATGGTTATAATATAGGTGTATACCAATTGTGTAGGGCGTTGGAATAAGAAGTGTATATAATAGGTAGCGTGTTGCTCTGATTTAAAAATTTATATGGAATAGTAAACAAGCAGTTCGATTTTCACAACGGTTTAATGTTTTTGGGAACGGCGTTTATAACACTCCGTCTTTGTATAAAACACAAGAAAAAAAATCCATATTCTGTATAGTTTTGACTGTTTACTATTTAAAACATGAGGTGGTACTCTTAGCTGGTGGTCTTTGTAGTACCAAGGATCCATATAAAATCATTTGATTTTAAATATTTTCTGACGCTCTTATTGTTAAATTATTGTAAGTAAATATTTTTTGAAACGGATACATCGTAACTCGTTTAATTAATTCTCATAGGCGTTAAGGGTATAAAAATACTGACACGGTGTCACTGGTAATATCATAAAAAATTATATACGTATTATTACTTGTGCCTACAAGTATATAGTAAGTGAATATACAATAAGGTTCCATATGGTTATTGTTATGATATAAATAATTCATATATATGATTTTTTTAGATTCTGAACGAAGCGATAGGAATGCATTGGTTTTACAACTTTTCTACAGAAATTTTACTTTTTCGATGCATCAAGTGTGGTATCTTTTCTGAAAAGAAATTTTATCTAAGTAGTATTTTAAGAAGGTAATTTTTTGATTTTTTAAGCGGTTTTCATAATAATTGGGAAAAACGTTGGATAAAAAACGAAAACGTACGAAATGTATTAATTTTAATTTTGTTTTTTGTGATTCAATTAAAATTATTTATAGAAATTTGAAAAATTATATTTATTATTTCTAGACATGGTAAAATGTACAAAATATTCGATGGTTTATGGTTGATTACAAGTATAAATAAAATAACTTGTTTAAAATGTTTCCCACGTCCTCAGCTATTTACCTACAAATGTAGCCTCATCCATCCCCGGTATCAGCTCTTTTTTTTTTTATTGTTATTATTTTGATGAGCGTTTTTATATCAGATTTTGACGAAATTCGTAACAATCGCCTACATTTTTTGCATCTATTATTATTCGACGTATGCGGGCGGTGAATAACAATAGTGTATGGCAGCTGAAAAACGTGTCAAACGGTTACTCGCATCAAACTTTTCTTCTGACACGGTAAACAAAATAAACAAAAAGCCGAACGTTGCGTCACAGTTTTTTTTGTGTTAAGGATGAAAAAAAAAAAAAAAAAAAAAAAACACCAAGATATAAGTGTGCGATCGGCGATTCCGCAATATGACCGGTGTGTACCGAGGAACGGTTAATATATTCCCGTGACGTCGCGTACGGCCCTCGTCGTTAAGCCACGCATTTACCGTACAAAATAATTACGTTATTATTTCCAACGGACCGGGTGCGCCGGAAATACTCGTGTATAATAATCGAGTCGAAAACCTCTGAACCGCTCTACATATTATTACGATTACCATTATAACACGGCGGTATTCGCGGGTTTCCGAACATATTGCTTGATCGAAATTTATGAGCGCGGCGTACCGCAGGACACTATTCAAACTGCCCGCGTAACATAATGTATCAGTAGTATTCGCATCCGCCGACTACCACCTCCCGTCGCGTATCGACCGTGCCACGGGCCGGGATTAACCGGACGGTGTTACGGGTGGTACCCATACGTGCGGTGAAATTATCGTCGGATCGCGTACTATTATCAACCGTGTACCGTGCCGTGTAGCCGGTCCATTATATACGTTCGTTTCATTAATTAATCCAACAAATGGTTGTCCGGTTGTTCGGAAACGGCGCGATTTTCACGATTTTCCTTAAAATTCGAACTTCAAAAATCTCATAAAAAAAAAAACCTACTGCAACACCCTCGGATTTTTTTTACCGCCAGGTACAACTTATGCGATCAACTTCGTGTAAAATTAACAGATATAAATATTTTATCAACTGAAATTTGAACCGTAAACATGTGCATAAAAAAAAAAAAAACTACTGCATTACGCTAAACTATTTTCCATTTTCTACTACTAGTAACAACTTGCGATGAAATTTTCAAACACTTCTGATCGGTCGAAACAATTGTATCATAGACCAAATTAAAACCAAAAACCGCACAAAAATGTAAAATGCCTATAAAGAAAAATATTTTAACATTTTTAACATTTCTGTGAAAAACAATAAAAGTATTCAGTATTCTTGAAGGCGTTATTAATAGGGTTATTGTTCGGAGAAATATTCAATTGAGGTTTTTTACTATCAATATGGGCTGTAATGGAAATGCAATTTGTCAGAGATACTCAGGGGAAATGGGCCAGTCACGTATTCGTGACGGGCGTAAATAATAGTTTGCGTTTTGACAAAGACAAGAATGACAATATTCGGGCCACGAAGACCATTTGAAACGAGTGTTTTAAACATTTCAATCAGTGGAAGATTGAAGTCAGCTAGGAAGAAAATATATTTTTTTGATGATGGTGAAGAGCTTAAACTGCAGCTTTTGTAGTATAATCATAACAACTTAAATAAATCGCGCAAACGGCTGTTATTTCGATTATAATAATTGCGAGTTAGTTTCAAGTGTAAGGATTTAGACAAATGCAGTTTATTTCGAGATATACGTATCATATAATAAACAAATAATACATACAATACGCTTTGACTGAAACCGTATGTTGACCGAAAATTCAACTTTACTACAGCATTTGTAGTGTGAACAAACAAATAGAATTTTAGATCAACATCAATATTATGTTTGAATAATATTATGCGCATAATTTGATGGAGGGTTAGAAGGAGTTTTTAAAATAAATATTATGTACCGTTTTGGTATTATACAGAGTGATAAATAGAACATAAATCACTCATTATCTCGAAAAGTATTAAATTTTTTTCAACACTTTTGTTGTCACTGCGAGGGGAGAGGAGTGGTTTATCATTTATGTGGCAGGACGTCCCACCACTGTTGAAAATTAAAAGATAGTGCAATATTTAGTCAACTACAGGTTCACGGAAATTAAAAATGTCAACACGAATATTTATTTAAACTAATATTCCGTCTACTAATGGAATTTTCAATACAAGTTACCATTTAAAAATAAAAATTAGGTAGTGGTTTCATTCCCTAAAATAATGGTGGAAAAAAATAGTAATGCGGCATTTTAGAGCTACTTATTATTTCTTAAATGTTCTAAGAATCTTATTCTAAAAAAAGTTAATACTTTCCGAGATAATGAGTGTCTTAAATTATGTCGATCACTATGTATAAAATATTATGAACATAATTTGTTCAATCATTTTCAACATTAAATAATAAAAAGTTTAAAATTTGTCTGTTATATAAAAAGAAAAATATTTCGTTGAAATTATTATATTATAAATAAGTAATGTGTAAGTATGTACAAAAACCTTTTTAGAAACTATTTAAATTCATTTCCGAGACAACGTGCTACCTCCATTTGCTTATCAGCTACATTTTCGTCGTTCACTATGATCAGCGATCATTAATCTTCCCTTAATCTTTCTAAACATTTTTGTCTATGACGTCTTCTTCGCGGTTTAGTATTATGTCTCCACCCTTCAAATATATAGACCCATGGAAAATGAAAAACGGGCATTGGGAAATAAGAACAAAATATGAGAACATGGGAAAGTAATATAGAGAACCAGGAATAATAAGAGTTCCAAAAATCTGTAGACTGAGTTTGGTCTAAATCGTGTGAAAAGTGGATGGCTCTTAGAAAAATATAAATAATATAAGTTATACAAAAGCGTTTAAATTAAAAACGAGATAATATTATGAGTACGATACTACGCAAAAATATATGCACAAAAATGGAAAGTAGGTAATTTCAAGAAAGCAATCAAATTGCGTTGGTTAAAATATAGTGTATACCGTTTGCCAAAACTAATTGAGTAGGTTTAGTAATTCGAGTTACTGGTGTTTCTAAATATACCAACAATAGGTATGTACTAATGAAAATCGAATTGACGTCGACAATTTAAATATAATTAATGTTAAATTTATTTTCGTAATACTCAGGTGTCAAAATTAATTAATTAATTATATTAATCAAACATTTTAAATTTGTAGCAATATACCGGTAAAATATAAATAAACGAAGTAATAGATTGAATAAGACTAATTTTTTTCGATTAAATGCCTTTTTTGTAATATAAATTATTTAATATAATACATCTGTATATGTTTCTAAAACTAATCAATCACGCAGGAAAATCTTCGACGATATTTCACGCAGTATTTTAGGATCAAAAACTATTTAGCATTAAAGAGTTATTGCCTCGTTATTAATTTTTTTAAAGATTTTAATTTCGGAAAAAATGATATAACTATGAGTTCCCATATCAATCTTGAAAAATACAAGCTAATTGCATTCAATGTTTAAAACATTTATCAAAAATAAACGAAGGGCTTGGTGTACCAACTAGATAAATCCACTTTTATCGAAAAAGCACTTTTTCATTGATTATTGTGTAGGTAAAAATTACTTACATTTAGGCACAACAACTATTTGAATCCGATAAATGTATAGTTTTTAATGAAATTTTGTTGAAAATATTTTTGTTTTAGCTCCAAGTATTGTGGTTACACCAAATGTGTTTATTCTTTTTGGGTACTATTAACACAATTAAAAGATGTAAACAATTTTTTTTTAATTTTTATTCATACTGAACAATTTTAAAAAGTGTATTTATCTGATTTTTGTACCGAGCCTTTCAAATTTTAACTCTGTATAGTCTTGAAAACACTATAACTTGTCATGTTAAAGAAAATCAAATTGTGTACATACTATCTACCCAGCTACCCTATCAAAATATACATTTTAAATTTAAAATCATTGATAAGAACACGGTGTGTAAAATCTGGCACAATTTTCTACAAATTATTTATACCACTAACGTAATTTGAAAATCAACGACGATGTCCTAACTCCTTAATATTATCGATTTATTAAAATTAAAATGAATAATTTATTTGAAAACCAAATACAAACTTAACATAACCAAACACAATTTACTTCCACCGGGGAATCAACATTACATTAAATATTCTAAGTTTTTATATTATGTAATTTTAAATATTATTATGTTAATAATCAGTAAAAAAGAAACGTTATATTCTTAAGGTGATACAAATTTATTTACAGGAATAAATTTAAAAAAAAAACCTCAAATTTGAAAGAGCGACAGTATATTCACTTCATATTAGATAGTAGAGTAATTGGTCAATAAAATAAAATTATATCATAATTCATGATCAAAAATACCCTAAGCAGTTTTCGTATGTTATGTTTTTTGCCTTAAACATACATTAAAGTCAACTCAACTGCCTCGTATAGTGATCTGAATTTGATGTCTTTAATTTCTTTTTTATTAAAAAGATATTAGTTTTCTATAGGGTACATTGAATTTGAATTTTGAAAATTATATTTATTAATGATACAATTTGAGTTTGAATATGGTCAATATTTACTATTTTAGATTCTGAACACAACGAGGAATGTATTGGATTTTTTTTTTTTTTTTATGTAACAACTTTTCGACCAGGCACCGTAATCCGATAAAAAAAATGTATATTATACTTTTTAAGCATTTCATAACTAGTTGGTGCATTAACGTGGTTATATTTTTATTTTCAAAGCGGTTTTCCTAATAATTGGGGAAAACCGTATAGAAAAAAACTGCGAAATATTTAGGGCGTAAACGATTTATTTTATTTAATCCCGTAAAGGGTAAAAATTACAATAATTAAAGTTTAAATATTTACACATAACAGGCAAATGGTATAAATATTTATGGAGATAACATAAGTATCTTTAATTTAGAAATTGGATCATGGTTGAAATCTAAATTCTCCAAGTCATTATACGCTTGGATGAGCGACTTTTGGACTGTTGTTAACGTAATTCTTAGAAGTTGAGGAGACATGAAGCCATGAATTATTCCTGGAGTGAAATGCAGGAACAGGCAACCCAATTTGAGAAAGAAATACAGAACGTTTATGTTACCATTTAATAGTTTGTAAACAAAAGTTACATCGAAGTACTTGCGTCGTTTACCTAAAGAAACAAATCCAATACGGTTAGCAATATTCACGGTTGACGTATTTATAAAACCGTTTTGGTACTCAGACATAAGACAAAGCGTATTTGGGGTTTTTCAAGTTTTTAAACTTGACCGTACTGAGAGGGGTTTCATTATTTTTTTTTATTTTTTTTAATAATCTACATCGAAATACAAAATTAGTATCTACTCTCAATATAAAATTTGTTTTATTGGTGTTTACGAATTTTTTCTGTCAAGTTTTCTTAGTAAAATTTGAATTCCTAACAATCTTAGACACTTCTGAATGATAGAAACAAACAAAAAAATCCATTATTATTTTCAACAAAATAGTTTTCTAAATAATAGGGAAAATATTAAGTTTGAATGCATAGTTTTTATATTTTTAGTTATCTTTGTGCAACACTGGTTCTAAAGTCAATTTATGAAATTTGCAAGTCACTTCAATCGGTCCTAAAGGCTTACAAAGTTTTCGCAATACGTGGAAAAGTTGATTTTATTTTTCCATTTTAGATTCTGAGCGGAGCGAAGAAACTTATGGTTTTACAAAGATGTTTACTTATTTATTTTTTCTGTGGACAACGTTTCTGAAAGGAAACTTCACAGGGGAGGCACTTCAGAGAGGTTGTTTTTCCATTTTCCCCGGAGTTTTCTCAGAAAATGTGAAAAACTCCGAAAATCGGGAAAATCGGTACAACATTAAACAAATATTATTAAAGAAATCATATAGAGCCTATTTAATTATTTTAATACAATACGGCATATATATATATCGTTGACAAAGCATCACTATCAATTGAACTCCACTCAGAATCATTTTTTCATAAGCAATGGTTTATATTGTTGCTAACAGGTATACATTAAATTACCTATAACAGTGGTTGCACCCGTCCTCATCATCCTAGAACGTCTTATTTTATATTGATCATAATACATAATAATATTTTATATTATCTTACAATTATTATATCTTATATGATTATATTATAATATAAGATGACAGACACTTAATTATTATATGCATAGTATTTTTTTTTTTGATTTAAATACTTATAAATGGACGCATTAAAAAAAAAAACGGTCGAATGGGACAAATAACATAAACTAATCGAGCTATAATATTATTATTCTATATTTAATCCGTGTAATGTTACACCATACAATTTAAAATTAACCGCGGAGAAATAAATCGCTTAATTACAATTTACAATTGCTGAACATTAATAAAATCAAATGCGAGAGTTGCTATATAGTCTAGTAAGTGATCTTTCGACACGAAACTCTGGAAACGTTGCAAAGAAATAACAATAATAGGTACTGCGTAGTACTCGAGATTCACCGGAAACTTAAAACTTTATCACAATGTGCTTTGAGTGTATTATGTATAGATACTTGTATATTATATTTTATAAAACTGCATTATTAATTTCCGTGCTTAATTATTAAAGAATAACCGACTGACGTTAATACAATATTACTTTGACGGTTATATTCGGATGAATAACGTCGGCGTAAACCTATACATAATAATAAACAGTAAAAATAAAGAAGACGAAGTATATCGGCGATCGAAAAACTGATGATCAAATTAGAGCTAATGGATTCAAGGGGAAATCGGCCACGGTATTCATTAATTAAGATCGGACTAAAAGACAATCTGGGTAGGTAGGTGCCCATCTATACTACCTACAGGTCTTGTTGCTGTATTATTATATGGTTCACTTAAAACGTGTGGTAGAACTCGGTGCATTTACCTATAGAAACCGAGCGACTGTAAGTAACACAATTAACAGACCTAGTATCTTGGATTAAAAAAAAAAAAAAGGACGACAAATTACAATTAAAAATAATGGTAATATGTATAATTATATCGTTAAACTTCGAACACGATATATGTTTTGATTGCGTGGATACACTGCGCGTAAAATCGATAAACTAGAACGGTAAATAATTAATAATAACTCAATGAAATATATAATAGACATAAAATATGTGTTGGATCGTTTTAAGAACATTAGTTTTAAGAATGAAATAAATTTTCATAGCAGAGGTAAAATATATTCATTAAAAGGTCGTCATAATTGAATAATTTGTCGTTCTAACGGACCATACGCATCTAAAAAATGTTCATGTAAAACAAACGAAAAGCCCTTTGAATTTGGGTTTAGAAATAAAACTCAACATTTTAAAGACAACAATGATTTTTGAAATATCAAAAAAAAAAACATGATTTCAAAAATATTTACATGTAAAATGTCTTCAAAATGTTGTCATCTCAAATTTCATCTCTTAAACCAGCTTTAATGTCCTTTACGTGATGAACACATATTTGCTATTTTGCCAATTAGAAAGATACTTACGAAAAATGCAACGGTGACATCCTTTTTATTATAGCGATGATATTATGTTTTGCTTTCGAATATGTTTATTCTCTGTTGACATTTGTCAAATTCTAAAAGAAGCTAGGAATATATTGGTATTACTATATACTGTGTTCTTTTTTTGTTCGTAAACAATATGTCTATCGTTACTCCAACCAAAATATATCTATTAATTTTATTCTACAATATTTAATTTCCTGCATTTATGACGTTACTTTTGAATTTCCTTGTAGTTTTCTTAACAAATGAAAAAACAGATAACTGTTTAAGATTTCTGAGTTACTTTGGCAGAGGAGAAAATACTATAAATAATACTCCGCTCAGAATCGGTTGTTTATTCGTTATATGTTCCATTTAATTGGCTTTTATAGGAAAAAAAAGTAAATGTTCGAATTGCCGATAATACTATTCAATATTTTGCAGCATGCAGCACGTACAACCGACTGCCCGTCGAAACGAATTTAAACTAAACGGGACAAGGTAAAGAAATTTTATCTCGCCAACGTGCACTTTTAACTTGCTCTGATGTAAATGGTGACGATACTAAAGTGAATGTATAGGAGAAAAAAAGGAGAAAAAGTATAGGTACCTACATTGATTTCTCCTTATATTCTGCTGCAGCAGTCGTTTTATTTTCCCCCCGACAAAATTAAATTACAAAAAGGGAACAATAATGGCTACACTGTAACAATATTGTAAAGTAAATTAGTTTTGGAAATATTTTTTTTTCCTTGGATAGATACGTTTCGTTGACATTACTTTTATGTATTATTTGGTGAAATCGTATATAGCAAGTTCATAAATACTGTGGAACTCTGTTGCAATTTATACTTTTTATACACTAGGAATGATAAAAATGTTCATATATGAACAAAATCTATAAAGTAAAATGCTGTATTAATGGCGGAAGCAAAAAAAAAAAAGGGTATTTTTGATACATACATATTTATGTGAAAAAAATACTCCTAAAAATCGAGACTATATAACATTTGTTTATATTTAAAAGCATAGAATAAAAAGCTTTATATTTTAAATGCATACCTTATATACGCAGTAGAGCCTATAAAACGGGGGTTTTTTTTTTTATGTGCGTTTGTATTTTGCACCTGTTATGAACACACTCGGGGAATTTAGTCCTTTCGTTATATTTTATTAAGCTTATCTACTATAAAAAAGCCGGAAGTATTTCACGTTATGAGACGATATCTGTAGTAAGTGAGAAGTTCAAATGTATACGACATAAGATTAGTATTTAATATACATATACTGAACGAAAATCGATGCCAACGAAAAAAAAAAAAGGATTCTGAATTATGTTTAGTTAATTATGTTTTGATATTCATTCATAATTAAAAAATATATTACGATTATCCGGGATTTTTTTTCTAAAAGTATCGGGTATTTTTTTATAAAAACCAACAAGCTCCATTTAAATGTAAATCGGAAAATGGTACGCAAAATGCCGTGATTTTGTGATTTTTATTATAATTTAAACTTTAACGCGCATAACCAAATAAAAGTAAATACTCGAAATTTAAATCGAAATAACTATAAAATAATCGGAATATTTTAATAATTATATTGCGTTTAAACAAAAAAAAATAAACTAATTTAAGAATTCGGCAAAAATAAGTTTTCATGATTATTTTGAAATGATTAACTACAAAACAAAAATTTAAAATAACAAAAACCGTAACTGCAGGGTAAATTTAACCGGTTTTTTTTAACATTATTCTTAATTATTAAGAAAACTGCATTGAAATTAATGATTTACTAGACAAAATTTTCCTGTATAAAGTTTCCTGAAGTTGATGATTGGAACAAAATTTATGGTAGAAAAGTTGTTCACTGACAGCAAAAAATCACACGTCATAGAAAACTAATACTCGCTACTCTAGGTTCAAAATACGAGAAATATAATAGGAATGGTTTATTAGTATTCATTTCATGCAACGAAGAAAAATCAACGATACCATATTATTAAATTTCCCGCAGTGTTAAAAAAACATGAAATATTAAATGTCGTCGTAATAAAATCAATTTATATATATAAAGACATTTTAAAATACTGGCGAAAACGATAAAGGAATTCGATATGACGTTAAAAATATTAAAAAAAATATATTTTCTAAGAAATAATTAATTTAAAATACCACACATAATGTGCACTAGACTGTAGAAAATAGGTTTTCTGCACTACATTGATAGTGTAACATATATATAGGTAGAGTGCACAATAATAATATTATTTACTTTCGTACGAATTATCGACGGAATTATTTTTTTACTCATTTTTAAATAATGCGTCTTTGTAAACCTCATTTTTGTCATACGATCCGTAGGTGTACAATTTTATAATCTTATACTAATAATAATAATAACAAAAAGAGTTCCTAGAGTAGTGGGAACGGATGCAGCTACTGTTATAGGTAATTTAATGTATACCTGTAAGCAACAATATAAACTATTGCTTACGAAAATATGATTCTGAACGGAGTTCAGTTGATAGTGATGATTTGTCAACAATATATGTACGCCACATTGTATTAAAATAATTGAAAACGCTTTATATATTTTCTTTAATAATATTTGTTTAATGTTGTACCGATTTTCCCAGTTTTTCACATTTTCTGAGAAAACTCCGGGGAAAATCAATAAACAACCTCTCTAAAGTAGTGAAAGTAGTGACCTCGCTAGTGAAATTTCCTTTTAGAAACATCGCTTTCATTAAAAGTTGAAGCGAAATTGCTGGTAGGAAAGTTCTATACAGAAAAAAAGGCCGTAATATATTTTAACTAATACCAACATTTCTTATATTTTCCCGTTTTTTTTTTTTCGGTTTGATGAGGAAATTTTTGAGAAAATCGAAAAATGACCTCCTAGTAAAAGTACCTACCCGAGTCGATTTCTTTTCAGAAAAGATGCTACACGTAGAAATCTGAGCAAGTATTCTGGTAAAAAAGTTACGCATAGGTAAAAAAAAAAAAATAAAAATCTTCGTAAAATTATAAGCTTCTTAGCTCAACTCAGAATCTAAAAGTGTTGACGTGAGAATTGTAGGTTCAGCCAAATTTACTGTGACACGTAATGATCTGAAATTTTAAACACAAGCTGACAGATATAGGGTTCCGATAAAACTATAAAGTAGGATTTTTCAATTCTTAATTTGTTGGTTTTTTTTTTTTTCATTTGATTCTGTGATCGATTCTGTGACTTGATCCTATCCAGCCACGTATTTAAAGGGTAGGAGAAGAGGACAATTTGTATTTCTGTACGATAACCAAAAATGTATACTATTATTATATTTTTTAAGCAATTGAAAGCAATATTTTAAATGTTTGAAATTTTTTTTAAATTCTATATAGTTGCTCGAAATTCGGACATTTTTGAATAAACGGATTTCCGTTGATTTCAACCTTATATTTTATCTTAAGTTCAGAAAATCAATGCGAAAGTGCATACAAATTTTTTTCAAAACCGATATTATAAGTATATTTGTTACTATATAGGTTCGTCCAGGTGTAAGTAATTTTTATTTTTTATAAAAAAAAAATTAAAAATTATGAATAAATTTAATGTAACTAAAGTCCACAATATGTATAGTGCATTTTATTCTGCTACTCAAGCACAATTTTTAGGAAAAAAAAAATACATAAATTCAATTTATCCTGAAACGATCATGAAATATTAACGACACCGTGCTGTAGCCTTTAATCGATATCGTGCTCCACGCTATGGTTTTCATTCCCACCCAGCCTCATTTTCTGTTCGTGTTTGGCTTCATGAACTGTACGTTAATAATTTTTATAATACTATAGGTATATTCCTACCATTTCGCCGAATCCGTTTCGACGGACTAAATAAACATAATAAATAATCACTGAATGACTTAATGCATATATTTTGTGATTGTATATGAATATTTATGTATTATGTATCCTCAACCTATACCTATACAATTTATTATATATAAAATTTAATCTACGTCAAAATATTATCAGAATAACTTTAAAATCACCGGGGGAGATTGCGGGAGTTTTGAAAATTATTGCTAAACGTAAAAAAAAAAAAAACAATTTAAAAAACACGATTTATAATTTATTGAATGTGTATTGTTTAAAAACTTCCACCTCCCCGCTGGTCTAAAATATTTAAAATATTCACGCATACCTCTATTATGGGGTTATATGCAAACAAATAACTAATAACGATACCTAAATTCCTGAGGTAATATTTAAACGATTATTATTTTATTGTTGCAGTATCGTGAATATAAAGTATACGTTCTATTTTTAAAATAAACTGTTGTAATTATCAATTTAAATGCACATTGTATACACGCATTGTCATAATAGACTTTTTAATTTGTAGCAAGCACTTAATAAGTAAGTTGTATTCATTCATATTATTAATATTTTTAAGAACACTGAGAAACAACAAAAACCATTGACCTAACCGTCAACCTCTAATTTTTAAGTTTTAACATATTAATGTTATTGTTATGTCGACCTTAACTCAACGTTAAAATCAATTTTAATACGCGCATGAACAAATCGCGAATTTCGTTACTTTTGTTTTCTTGTCGACTCAGCATCGTATGAGTGTAATATTTTGTTTTAATCACAGATATGTGGTTATGATAGACAAAATTATATAGCTGACAATATGGTGTATATGTTACAGGCCTAACCCGATTCAGGATAAACTAGTTATTTATCCTGAAACTAAAATTCACATTTCAGGATTAACTAGCATAACCTAGACTAAATTGATTAAGACTGTCAATATCAATACATTATATTAAGATATAAGACGTTTATAATTATTATTGATCATTTTAATCGTATTTTTATCATTAATCACAATTATTGTGATAATAATATATAATATTATTATTTCACTATATTTACTACATCGGTTATCATAGTGTATACCATAACAGTAGGCACACCTATATCCATTATTTTATATTATGATATTTATATTATCAATATTGACAGTATCAATCAGTTTAGGTTGGGTTATACTAGTTCGTCCTGAAATATAAGCTAGTTCATCCTGAAATTGGGTTTGACCTGTGTAATGATTTTGTCACCGCCCGCACAAACAAGATGAACTCACGCATGCGCCGTAAACATATGTGAACCATAGATGTCGGTACAGCGAAATACCGGGTGATATACGCATTGGCTATGTACCAAGATGGTAAATTTATTGTATTGATTAACCTTTGTCATATTAATTTGTGTCATGAATTATGAAATAATATGAAAAACATTTAAATTCCCACGAAGATGGCAGAAAATGATTTCATCAAATGTTGCAATGTTATTTTAATGCAACATATATTTGTACCTAATAACTAACAATCGAGTGTATTATAAATTATATATTATTTGTCGGAATAAATCACAAATTGTTTCCATATCATCATGTAGATGACATAGATATGGACATGGCAGATATGATATAGATAGAGTAGATTGTTACAATTAATCCACTTTGTTTATGACTTCATACCTCTTTTGTTTTTACTTTATAAACCGATAGTAGTTGACCATCTGTGTTAATAATACTTGGTACTCCACTATTATCATCATTTAATAACTTCATACCACTTATAAGATTCTGACATACTGCAGGCTATCTAATTGTTTTATATATCTGTGGTTATAAATATATAACATGTTTAAGTATATACTTACTATATTTGTTAAGCTTAGTAACGGTAATTCGTGCGTTTATCGACACAATATTTACCGGTTTGTGGTAATATAACGAATATACCTATATGAAAACCGCTAAATTTATTTTTCAAGTATCTGATTTCAGGTCATCATCTATTATATAGTAAACGAAAGTAACAATAATAATTTATTGTCTTAAGTAACGAAACACGGGAATCAGCGCACAGAAGTGATTAAGATGAAGATCGTCTTACATTACACCATTAGAATACTTAGATAATATTTTGCATAGGTACTATTTTGTTATTCTGTTATACAGAAAACCTACAATGTTTCAAATTTACAGTAACTGTTCGAAATTTATCACGGTTGTTGTAATAATATTTTCGGCCTAACGAAATTTTAAATAATATCTCTAGTGTCTCTAAAACGATAAATATAATGTAACAATGACAGGCGTTATTTGCAATATGATAAAACAAAAATAATTATAATAATCATGTGTTTTAAGTGGGAAAACTTTTATATTTACCTGAAAATTATGGACGTTTCTGAAAATGAATTGAATCCAACCTAACTTCCAGGAAACACATCATAAAGACAAAATTTTCAAAATGTTTTTTTCCCGCACACATTTGTTCATACGAATTTTTTGTTAACAAGGTTTCAAAAAACTGTACCTCATTCCCTTCCTCGAAAAAAGTCGCAATATTTTTCCTACAAATATACCTGGTAAGTAAAAATAAATTAAAATAAAATATGATTATGTACAATCCAATTGTTACTAAAGAATTTATAAGAAATATGAGAATTAAGAATTATAGAGCTATAGAATTAGAGTTATTTCGATAGTTTAATATTTTTATAATCTGCAGATAAATATATGTAATTTAATATTAACCGTCATTAACAGATAAATTAACCACATGTTACAGTGATTACACTGAATAAAACTAATAAATCATTATTTAGTCGTTGTTTTCACAAACATTATAACTATTTTGTATTTAAATGTGTTAAGTGACGATGCCGGTGAATTTATAACGATTTACACAAATAAATTTAAATTTAAAAATATACTAGTTACCTAACAGAAATTTTGACAGTAACATTGATTACAAAAATATGGAAATAAATCTGTAATAATTACCGAACCAAAATCTGACCTGTAAATTGCAGGTCCTATACAACAGATAAATTGTTTATAGTTCATACTGTAGGGTGTTCTATAGCAACACACGTTGTTATTTACAGTACGGATGTAAGTGAACTGTAATTACTCTGGGTATGTCACTAAAAACCGTTTATATAGGTTTTTAACAGTTTTTACTACACGACAATAATAGCAAAACAAAACGAAAAATTGAAATTAACGAACGTTAACTTTATCACTTTTTACAAATTTACACGGACGAGTTAATATGATTCATTAATTTTCTCAGCCATGAACAATATTGCATTAAACGAGCGTACGGCCAAAAAACCGGGTAGGTAGTTACCAAATTCGTAAGTTGGAACATGCGTAATAATTACTACGTTATAGATACCCAGGTACCCGGGCTCACGTGTTTCCAGTTCTCTTCGATGTTGTATACTCTCTCGTTCACGGTATTTTAATGTTCCAAAGTGTTTCGGAAGTCAGTCGAGCTTGTTTTGTACACTGTTATTATCATGCTGACGGCTGCTCTGTATCTTATATACCTATATCCGTTTTTACAAACCTCGCGGTGTAAACATAAACTTCTCGTGGAGCAGCCGATCGTGTCCGCGGGGAATATTCACCGTCGGTGGCGGTCGGTTTTGAGGCGAGAACTTCGCGAAGAACAAACGGAAATGGTTTTTTTTTCACAACTCAAAACCGTGTAGGTACCGAACTCGAGTTATATGTATAGGTAATATGATAATAATATATATACAGTATAGTGAGTCGACTGTTCCGCTGTGACCGACTAAACGCACTCTTACTTATAACAAAAATTAAACAACTATTTTAATTTGTACCTACCGGATAGGTTATGTACGCCAAAATGTATGATCTTTTAAGGAATTTTAATATTTTTGCTGTAATTCGGTTATAAATACAAGTAAAGATTCAAAACTTGGTAATAATACTTATATTGGACTTATTTAGATGAAGTAAAATTTCCAAAATTATCGGACGATGTTTTTTTTTTTTATAAGTATTTTGTAATCATATTTAAACGAAAATCCCAAAATAATTACGGTACTTCAAATTATGTATTACCTAACCGCACTCGGAATCTATTTTGGTCAAGTAAATGGTTCATCGTTGCTTACAGATATAAATAAAATAACCTTATGTATCCTACCTTCCCAACTTCTCACCTATAACAGTGGCCGCTCCCATCCCCAGTATCATCTCTTTTTATTCTTCTTCTTCTTCTTCTTCTTTCTTGGTTTCGGCCATTCAAGACCATACCTCTATATAAACATACTGCCACCCATCTCTTTTTATTAGTTTTATTATACATTGTAATTTATACATATTTCAAATATGTACTCCACACAAACAAATTCTGAGTCAAAAAGGTAAATAAAGATTTTAAAAAAACCGGTAATAATAAAATAAAATACAATTATTTGTTAAAAGATATACCCAGACATATACCTATTCTACTTGTATTCCATTTTTTATTAAACTATGGTAACTATGGTAATATGAAAAAAAAACATGGAATAAAATTTATCCTACATCACAAAATTTGAAAGTTGGTCACTCCAAACCATTCGCACTTGATTACAGAACTAAAATAATGGTTTTGGACTGACAACTAATCATAAAGGTTTGATTTACAAAAAAACCTAGTGTTCGTTGGACTGGACTTAATTTCCCTCTTTAAACTCCACGGAACAAATTATAATGAAAATCACGAACATACAACTCTACGATAGTGTCATTGATAACAATTTATTTTATTATAATATAAAGGTATGCATTTGACATTAAAACAATGTGCTTTTGTCGTTTTCTAATCGAACATTTTTGTAGGATCTGTGACTGACGGCTTTTAGTTTTTTTTTTTTTAGTGGAATGCGTAATGTACCTACAGTTGATTTATCAATAATACTTAACGTGCGCTTACGAATTTCGTGTACGGCGACGAACCGTCTAAAATCACGTTATCTTCGTGTTAACGGTAAAACAAGAGAAAGAAATAATAAAGGTAAATCAATCGTACTAGATAATAGATTTATTTTTGTACTTTGTACACCTAATTTAAAAACGAATTGCAAAAATCGATGAACTTTCCAGAGTCCAGAGTCTAAAGCGAACCACTGGAAGATTAGATGATATCAATCGATTTACGATTTTATTATATTATGATTTATTTATTAATTTATATAGACTAGGCCCTTTGGAAATACAGAAACGTATAACAGACCGAATAATAATATACTAACAATTAATAATAAAGAATATAATACTTATGAAAAATATACCTACACTAATTAATATTTAAAGGGTTAAATATTACCAACAACTAACAAACGTCTAATAGTTTCAGTTTTCACATGACTACGTGTAAACTCCTACAAAAATGACCTTTTTAAATGTATTTAAAACTAAGTGTAAACTCCTACATAATCCCTTTTTACCTGCCAAAAATAGATGGTGTAATCTCTTACACAGACCTTTTTACATTTTAAATCCTGAGTGTAGTGAGGGATGCATATTGGTTTTACAATGATGTTTATTTGAGATTGTACTTAAGTGAGGAAAATCTTACTATTTTACGATTTCGTTATTTTAAATAAACACGCACGACGTTTTATACCAGACATAGTTATCTAATGGAAAAATTATAAGAGATATTTTTTCTTTAAATATTAGCAGAAACTTACGAATGTAAGATAATAAAGTGTAAAATATAATTCGGTATACATATTAATGTAAGGCAGCGTATTGGAAATTTTCGAACATTTCGATAATGAATACGTTATTTCCGTAAATTGGAAATACCTCTTATTTTTGTAGTTTATGACTAAATTTATTTATTTTAATAAATAGAAAAAAATTTTTTATTATAATATTTTTGGTTAATATTGAATCTAAAAAGGACAAAGCAAAATTAGTGACAGAATAAGAAGAATTGAATTGGGAAGGGTAAGTTAATTTGTCTAAATATTCTTTGAGTGTATTGATGTCCATCGAAAATATTTTTCTAAAAAATAATATGTAAAATAAACACACTAAAGTTTCACGAGATTTAATTGTCTATAATCTATTCCTATGACCCTCATTACTTTGTAAATAATTGTAATATTATATTTTGTACCTAATTATTTATAGCTATACCTGATAATTGAAAAAAAAGTTGCGAAGCCGATCGAATTGTCTTTTGGTACCTATATGAAACGATACTTTTTAAATTAAAAATTATCCTTATAATGTAAATCGCAATTTCTTTTAACTAAAGACGTGTTTTGTTCATATAATAAATATTATATTAATTCAATGAAATCGATCGCTTTCATAGTACATTAGTACATACGTGCTATAATGGCATACAGTCGTGATACATTTTTATTTTATTTTTTTTAAAGAACATCAAAGCGTTTTTTGAGTTTGTACTCGAAATACTCAATAAGGAAGGAAAACAAAAGACTAGAGACGTGCATTTTGCCGACAATAGAACTATAGTACTCTCAACAATACTATATTATGATAAAACATCTTATCTGAATGTGGTGTAATGTATAAAAAGAAACTTAGTCGGAAATTTCGATTTAAAATCTGAGCTGAAAGAAGAATCTATTAGTTTAATATGTTCTGGTGTGACCTTTTTTGGATTCTGTGTGCAATAATTGGTTTTGCTATGAAGTGTTTTTGTTCACATATAAATGACTTTTTTACTAGAAATCGTGCTTTGATCACCGACTTTAGGGATAATTTTTGGTACCAAATTTTATCTTGTTCGTATAGTGGAAAGGTAATATTTAAATGTAGTTGTATTGATAATTAGAAACAACCTGGAGAAAAGTAAGAAAAGCTGAAAACTTTATAATAATAACAGTTTCTTTATTTTCAATTTTTTTCTTAGTTATAACTGTAAGAACCCCGCAGAACACTGTAACGTTGACATTTTCTATAAGTGATATGGTTATTTTTAAAACATTAAACTATTTATATACATTTCTTTTAGTTTTTATGTGTATAAAATTATCTAAACTAGCCAAAATGTTTGAACATTTAACACAAAGTTCGTTATAGTTCGTAATTAGTAGTTAAAAGTTAATAATATGTGTTATGTATTAGTTTAATTTTTTTGTAAGCAATTGAAGTTCACATTTTAATGGAAATCGTAAAAATCATGGCATTTCAAAATATTTATACCCGAACTTCGCAGTTAGAAGCGTATTTCGTTATCAGAGAATTATCGTCGCATACTCGCATATAAATATATACAGTAATGCAGTAATGTATAACAGCACAGTATACTGTGTAAATTACCGCATATATCTTGTGTATCTTACAGACTTTTTTTTACAGACTTGTAACATCTTAAGAATATATACTCGGTATTTATCTATTTAAAATATCGGATACTTATTAATTATTACAATACCGTATTAATTCTTCATACATTCGTTTGTTTTACCGGTTACAAAGACAATCGAAAAAATCGATTTTATGGCATGCATAAACGGTAGATAGTGGTTACGCACAATCGGCGTTTTCATTATATCTTCATGTGTATTATAATGTTGTATTATTTACCAAATATTTAGGGGAATCGCACGCCCTTTGTATTCGTAGCACTAACTTTTCAAACCTGCATCGGTTTAATATGATTAACGAAAACGTTAATATTATAATCTGTACATGATGTTATTATAATAATAAACGGGGGAATTATAATCTTATACACAAGAGGTACACAGAAGACGGAAACGATACATAAGAAACGAGAATTCGGGCGCTTAATATATTTTGTATGAACGATACATGCTGAGTGTGACAAAAAAAGCTTAGTTTTTTTTGTTCGTAGTATACAAATTCACCAAAGTTTTCATTTAGTAAACGCTAGATACACTAAAACATGCAAATATTCCGGGTGATGGTAATTTAAAAATTTTAAAACTTTCAACAATTCACCTTGTAGACCTTCTTTTTGGCGGGGGGGGGGATAATACAAATTTTTTAAATCGTTTACACCGTACATAAAAAGATGTCAGTGCTACATACCTTGTTTGAAAAATCGCCTAGATTTCCAACAGTTTTCTAAAGAATTTAAAAAACTGAACACAAATAATGATGACAGGTCGTTTAAAAAAAAAAAAAAAATTATTTCTGGGTTATTACCTTAATTACAAGGGGAAAAACACGAATAATAGTTTAAATAGTTATCTTATATCTTACCAGTACACCGAACTCTCGATTGCAATGATTTATCGTTGCTTTTTGTATAAAATAAATTACCCCTATATATCATGTCCTACACCTTTCAGAACTCCTCTACCTATACATAGAGGATATATGAAGGCTTTTTATTATTTCTGAATAGGTTTTTTTTTATACATTTTAAATCGAAAGTCAACGTCATATAAAGTCAACATTTTATAAATATTTTAATTTTTAACTCGTCCAATAATAATAATAGTAAGATCTGATGCTGCTGATGGGTGCCCCACTGTCTGTAGATGTGAAATTGAGAAGATAAGATACATAAATGTCAGCATTTTTTGAAAATTTTACCATGTCTAGAAAAGGCCATATAAGTATTCTGTGAAAATGTCAATTATCTACGGAATTATAACAAAAACCAAAATCGAAAATAATGCCACCGTTATTTTAGTAAGCTTTATCGGTTTTTCCAGATTATAAAAAAGATTACAAGAAAATCAAAACAATTTGATCCTGCACAAACTAGATTCCAAATGCTATAAGACAATTTTTTTATCATTTTTTGATTGATCGATTTTGATAAAAAAAAGTTGATGTACATTCTGACTAAATAAGTACAGGATAATCCATTTAAATGGGTACACTCATATCTCGGTGAGTATTAACATTTTTCGGAATTTATCTTATAGAAAATTTTAGAAACAAGCAGCTCTACAGTTTTACATTTATTTTATTTTTTGATTAACCCTTATTTTTGTGGGTAAAACTACTACCTACTTTTGATTTTTAAATAGCTTATAGATTAAGCTATTTAAGCTATATTTATAGCTAATAGATTTTTAAATTTAATCTATATTAAAAATGTCATAAATAGGTCGTGTATTAGTTAAAATAAATTCTAGTGTTGACATTTTCGATTTCCGTCATTCCGTTGAGGTATTCCATTTTTAAGTTTGGATCGGGAAAGAGTAGTGGTGCATTATTAAAACGTTGCGCGTCGTACCGCCACGCACATGATACTGTGACAAAAAATAACATAAATATAAAACTGTAGGGCTGCTTGTTTCTTAAATATTCTACAAAACAAATTCTGAAAAACGTTAATACGTTTCGAGATAATGAATAATTTATAATACAATATTAATATATATTATGTGCATAGCAGCAATTCCCTAAACATATTGTTTTCTCATACAGATTCCACAAAAGCTGGCAACATTATTTCACGCTCTCCTTGTCTCTACTCTAAATAAGAAAGAAAATTAATAACTGGAATATGTTTGGAAAATTGGCCAATGAGTTTTTTTTAAATTTTGTTACGATTCCGCGTACTCTAAAGCTAGGAAAACGCCGCAAAATCATGTTGCTAATTTTTTTCTCGGCATTAACTATAACAATTAACACTGCGGATCGATATGGAACGGCTGGGAAATGTTTTAAAGGATGAACTGTTATGTAAATGTAAGAAAAACAATATTTGTTTGTTGATAAAAATAATTCTATACTTGTATTTTTAAAACTTTTATAGATGTTCGATAAGTGTAATATTTCGAATCTGATGTGTAGTTATACCGATATTTTTACTTTTTATGAGACCAAAATTAAATAGAATACTATAATTTAAAAACTAAAATACAGATACTACTAATGGGTGAGTTACTTTTAAAGAGGAGAAGTTAGAAAGGTAGAATATACAAAGTTATTTAATTTATATCTAAAAGCAACGAACCATCGCTAACGAAAAACGATTCTGAGCCAAGTTCAGTTATATTATCTATTACACGCAAACATAAAATGTCTGAATATAACTTAAAAATTGAATATTTGACCATGTCTATGAAAGGATAGGTTTTCTGTCCTAATTGAATATCTCTGCCAATATTTTAGACTGAATTACAATAAAAGGCTAACAAAAAAGGGATATTGTCGTTTTTCTATTTGAGTAATATTTTCGGTAGAAAACATAAAGCGTACAAATTTAAAACAGTGAAATAATTACACCGTAAATTTATTATTTTTTATTTCACGTGATTTTCTGATTTTTCTCAATTTATTTTAAAAACGTTTTATAAATGAAAACCGACTTAATAACACACTAATTAGATCCAAAATACAAAAAAAAGTCTCATATAATTTTTTGTTTAAAACAAAATTTTTGATAGAAAAATTGTTCACACACACACACACACACACACGCATACACTACAAAATATATTGCAGTAAAAACAAAAACCGATTAGATCCCTTGCTACGCTCAGAATCTAAAAAACAAGTCAGTACAAAAAAGGTTTCTATAAATTCAAAACTCTAAAGAATATCGTATTGCCAGATACCATGCGAATGATTTACTGTGCATTTGCTCAACCAATTTTCAGTCATGGAATTTCTGCTTGGGGCGGAACCTATAGAACACATTTGAAAAAACTTACATCGACGATAAATTCACTCCTTTGGATAGCCCTCCAGCTGCCATAACGTACTTATACTGATTTTCTTATAAAACCTATAATTTATTCAATCTCAAACAGTTGTATGTAAAAGAAGTTTTATACAATTTGTACTGCTATAATCATAAATAATTAAGCTTTACAAACATAATAATTATTGCTCACGAGCATAGTACTCGTTGAATTCAAATTACGCTTTTAGATTGTTTAAATATAATAGTGAATTATTATATGTATATGTATTAGGTATAATAAAGTAAATATCGGCCTATATTACTGTAATAACCAGATCGCTGTTGTTGTTGGGAATTTGGGAATAAGTATAGGAATCAGAGTAGTTTATAAACCAAAAACAACGATAAATCATTGCAATGAAAAAAGTACTCTGACACTTTTATCCTTATACCCGAAGCAACCCAGAATTATTTTTTTTAGATGAATGTTTCAAATAAATTATCTTTTTTATATTTAAGAAATAAAATAACTTAATAGAATATAATGTCGGTTGAGTTAGATACGATAAAAACGAAGGTTCGAGTCGTTTTTATTAACCTAAAAAAATATTTCCCAAAGCAGGGAGGAATTCGTTAATCCGCGTGTTAAAGGTATAGAATAAAAACAACCGGAGTGTTTTTATTATACAAAAAAGTGTTTTTTGAAGAAAATAAAACACACTTTGGTATAATTTGTATAGCATTTCTGCTACACTAGGAAACTAGAATATTATACACTGACTATTAACGATGGTGATGGTTGTAATATGCAGTACATTTTTTTTCTTTACTTATTACACATTCATATTTCTTTTATAATATGTTTTTGTATATTGGGGGCATTTTTTAAATTTATAATATACTTATGTCATGTATATATAATCTATATAGGTACCGTTCTACTTACTTAATAATAATTAAAGTGCTTCCGCGCATTATTCGCTGTAGTGGTATTACGTGTAACAAAATATATGAAAGGTATCATTTTTGTCTGTTTAATTGAAAATTATATTTTAAACTTTCGAAAAACAGATTTTTCGTTGTTCGCGTACAAATTAAAATACCCGTGAGCAGCAGAGCTCAGTCACTGGAGCCGATTTTTCTCTCAAATATTCTGTATAACAGAAATATTCTTTATACATAACATAAATAACTGAATAATATAATAATGCAAAAAAAAAAAAAAAACTGTGAAATTTTGTCATAAAAATGGCGAGGAGCTGAAAAATGTAATCCCCTAAGAGGCATTTCGTTCTCACTAACGCCATTCATGTACAAAATGTCATTTTTCTAGTTTCATTTACGGGGCGGGAGGGTTTGTAGGATTACAAAACTAAAAAAAACACACTGCGTCCGTAACAACATGGGTAAATTCATATTTGAACTGAATCAAATTTTTATTTCTTCAATCCGCCTACAAAATAACTATAATTTACGAGTTTGAGCTTTATGGGTCTAGAAGGAGCAACTAGAAATGTCCAAAACAGTGGAAAGATAAATACATATATATATGCACAATACAATGCATTAATATCTATTTTCGGCGAAAATTCGATACACATATTATACGCCATTACGCACTTTCTATAATTTATCGTAGTTGTCTGCTAAAATAAATTATTTTACACCAATTATGAAACAAAAATCGCATTCATGTTTTGATTGCAATTATAAAATGCTTAGCATTATGAAATATATTATAACACTATTATGTTTCGAAACATCGAATCGGTTAAATGGAAAGAAAAACGATCGTGAATCATGATCGATCACGTTTGAAAAAATATGGGACGAAAAAAGTCGTTAGGCGGCTCAATGGGACAACAAGAATTACCAATTATACATTGCTACAATACGAGTACCTACTTAAGTTTTCTGCGCATGGCATTTTTAATTTTTATATTTTTTTTTTTTTTTTTAAGTCTGGCAGTATAATAATTACTTTTTTTTTTTATGGTTCCTAGGTACAAACCACTTCATAAGAAAACAACAAAAACAATTTCGTTATTTTATCTTACACAACGGAAGGCATACTCGTGCGTTATTACAACCCGAATAAAATTAAAAACTGTATATTATACTGTCTAGCTAACGTTAAAACAATAGCAGTATTGTTATACAAAATATTCTTCTAAAATACATTGGTCCTACGACGCAATAGAATTGTATCACTCTGTATTTTACCACTATATGTTAATATAATTCCTATGACCTCTTTTTCGGTTAGTATAAATCCTGCAAAACTTTCACGCCGTCCCCTAACAAAAGATATGTGGAAATTCGTGATACACGTACTTATTTATTTAGGGAAATATTTTCTCGGCAGTTTTTCTAAAAACTTGAAAATATAACCGACAACATCAAATGACGTACATCTTTAGACATGTTGTATATTATAACTTTTGATAATAATTATTGCAACTTTGAAAAAAAAAAAAATGAACCGACATAAAAAACCAAATCACAAAACTGTTATAGAGAAATTCGTCCATCACCGTGTGTTTTGTTCAAACATCAAAATATTCCTGTAAATATTTGTAATCAATAAATCAGGCGTCAGCCACGACCAACAGAATATCTTTTGCTTCTAAAAATGAATGATCGAATGAATAATAATTCTCTGTTGAAAGTCATACTAAATCGATTAGAAGTTTTCGACGATGTCATCAATTAAATCTCAAGAAAAAAATAACGTCTAATGAATAATGAAGATTAGTCAGAAGAACACTGACTATAGATATTGTAATAAAAACTATAACTACAAAATATATTATAAAGTTACATAGTTATGTATTACAATACATCTTAAGACTTTAAAAAATATATTATTATTTAAAGTATAGTAATAACTTTACACTTGAATAACGTCTGTCTTTACTCTTGCTTATGTAAAAATATATTTTTTAGTCCCTTATTTGAGATTCCTAGATCCTTGTTTGTTTTTTTTTTTTTTTTTTTATAGCGTGTTCCACTCAGAACAATCGATGAAGTTTTGTTTTCGTCTCGTCTTCACGAAAATCTTTATTTTTACCGATTTATAATATTCTATTGTCGTTTTACTATTCATCATCCGGAGTTTGTTGGTTACTTAAAAAAGTAAAGTTACTTTTACTAAACTATGTACATATATTCACATTATTTTAGCGAAACGCGGTTAAGAAAATTATGGTCACAAAGTCCGATAATGTTTGCCGTGCAACAATGATTTAGGACGCGAAAGGGTGAGAGTGATAAACCCTTCCATCCCTTTTCTCCCCACTACAACCGATGCCATAGGCGGTAAATTCTCGGGGGATACAATCGGGAGGCGGTACTTCATAACATATAAGGTTAGGCAATGTTTCGCGTCCTACCACCCGAAGAAATATGACGAGACTCAACTATACACGGCACAAATATATTGAAATCGAAATAGCAAAAATAAATGGAAATAATAAATAAAAACTTTTTCATCATCTATGTATTGAAGATTTTTTTAACGGAATCGCCTAAATATGCAAATAGTTGGATTATCACTCCGCGCGTGATTAGGGTAGTAGGTAAAAAAAAAAAAATAACAATAATAAAAAAATACGTCGGCTACTCGACTCGATGCCGGCCTGGGTCACGTACCTCTGAACTCCACTTTGAACAATCTCTCGCCCGTGTACTTGGGCACTTTGCAACAATTGATCTTGACGATCAGGCGCATGATGGCGACTCGGTGACCGGGCGACACGCGGACAGTGCGGCCGCGACACGACGACTGGGGCGAGACTCGGCCGACTACGGGGCCGTCGCCGTCGTGCCCCCTGCCGACACCCGCCGTCACCCTAGGGCCGTCACGCAACAAGCGACCCGCGCGCGCGTTTACTTGTTGATTCCGCAAACGTCCTGCCGCAGTTATAACATTATATCCGGACGTCGCATCGTCGCCGTTACCGTGTCGCCCTCTCCCGGACTCGGCAAATGACATAATCTACGAGACTTCCGTCTACGGTGGTTCTCTCCGGTGGTCCATGAAGTGCCATATAATGGTTATCGGAGTTCGTTATATATAATTGTTTTGTTTTGTTTTTTTTTTTTTTTTTGGTTTATCAACTAATCAGTATACAAGAGGGCTTATCAGTTTATGATTTAGAGTATTTAGACGTAATAGGCGAACCATTTAGTAGACACTGCCAACGCGGATTTTCAAGGTTTGGAAATCATCAATACCGATATAGCGAATATAATAGAACACATCGAGGGAGAAGAGAATCTTGAAAAATCGGAATGCTTAAGTACTAAAAATTTTTGTGATTTTAGATATTTTAATACAATTTTAAACACTGTTTAAACAAGTATTCGAATTGATAAAACACAAAAAGCGTCTTACTCATTAAACACGAAAACAAAAATAAGAGTAGTTATCATAAGGCCAACTCGCGTGTGTGGTTGCGAGTCTAGAATGACGACCAAATGAACTGAGGTAAGTTTGAGAACATTTGAGAATATTATGACATCAAGTTCTCTGGTATGATGGAATAAGTAACAATAACGATCTATGTAAAGGACAAAATTAATCAATACTTACACTACATCATGAGAAGAAATGAAGACGAGAAAGTTAGCGCGGCTATGGTGTAAAAATATCATAAAATGCTAAATTGAAATGATAGAGGAGTATTTGCAAAGCCACGTAGATAAAAACTGTATAGAGATGGTTGTAGATAGAAACGAGTGACGAAGTACAGTAATGATGGCAAGAACTCTTAGAGAGTAATCATGCATTTAAAAGAAAAATAGAGTCATATTTTGTCCCATAATAAGGGTAATACAGAAATCGTCGAAAATAAAACCTATGTATCGATATTTTTGTTAGTTTTTTAAATTTTATAGAAGAACTGTTGAGAATTTAGAAATGTTCAATAAAAGTACGTTACTGCTCGTCAAAATATTCACGATAATATTAATTTTAAGTCTTTTTACTATACGAAATAATTTTTCGAGAAAAACCCATACAAAAGACTTAGGGGGTGTATATTACATTTTTTAATCAATACTTTTTTTAAATAAAGTGCCACTGAGAAGAAATATTTTGAGGTAGTACGAGAACAAAACCTAACAAAAAGTGTTTTCGAAATAAACATATAAAGCAATTTTTTTAGCAAAAAATGATAAGGAATTTTGAAAAAATTCAAACAATGTATTATCAGATGAAAAATCACACATTTTAAGTTATGGCATGCACAAATCTGAGTATTATCTAACATTAAAAGTAAGCCAAAAAATTTAATTAACAAACAGTTCATAAATAAAATTCATTATATTTCGGTTTTAGTGATCCATGAATCCATTGAAATTTGAACTCAAAAAGCTATTATAAAAAAAAATGTGTACAACGATCAATTTTTTTTTTCTGACAAGTTTAATATGATGAACTTCATATTAAATTTACATGCATTTATGTTTTTATCCACATAAAACCGAATAAAAACTAAGACAATTTTAAAATTGCATATAGCTGTAAATAGCTCAACAATATTTTTAGAATGTTTTGAATATCCCCACGTCTAAAAATGGCTAATATCAGTAATATGTAAAAATTGCAGGTTTCTATGATTTTTTTTAACCGAATTACCTAGAACAAAAACCAAAATCTGTATCGCATTTCGTATATTTTTTCTCAATTATTACAAAAAACTATAAATAAAAACGGACCTACTAATATATGAACTAGGTAAAATTTTACTTCGGGAAAGATGCTACACTTAAATATCGGAGAGGATTTCTGGTAGAATAGTTGTTTACGGACAGAATAAAAATCAATAAATAATAATAAAAAAAAGCACACGCCATAGTAAAATATAAAACGTAAAACCAATACTAGTAGATTCCTCGATGCGCTGAAACGATAGTATAAAAGCTTGACCGTAAAAACCACGAACATTTTATGATGAAAACTGGCGGTACTTTACGGGAGTATTCTCATAATAAAATGCAGGTAGACATTTGGTAGGATTTTTGAGGGAACGTAATTCAGAGTGACCCGCATTGAATTTTAAAATTCAACTGAGTATGCAAGGGAATTACATTTAATTGTTTCAATTATTTTATATGTAAGTATTTTCGAAACCGACTTACCAGGTTGTTATTATTTGTTTGTATTCATAAATAATAACGAATCAATAGAGGAATACTTAAGGTTGAATTTGAGGGGCCCATTGCAATTTAAGGAGGGGACTGTAAACCGGTAGCAACACGCCATGTAAGGGGAGAGGGGAGGCGAAATGTCATATCTTACCATATTTACGAATATGTTTTGTGGGTTATGTTCTGGATGCATACTTATATTTTTAGGAACTTATTTAAAATATTATATAACACCTTTATCTTTTACTTCTTAGAACATAAATTAGCTCGATACATACACTTAAGCCTCAGCTCTAATAAATATCTCAAAGTTCTTATCTTGTCACGTAGTTTAAGTGCATAAAATGTAAAAATAAAAATCTTTCTATACTAATAATATCTTTAAATTTCAATGTAAAACTGTATATATATATATAGGCACTATTATTTCTACGAATGAAGTAATGTTATAATTGTTTGATGACAAAACTAATTTAGACCAGAGCTTTAACGAAAATAAAGTATTAAGGAGATTCGCGGGGAGATATCACACAGGAAATGTGTGATATCTGATCTCCAATATCATTCAATTATTATTATTTTCTTTTGCTACACAAACGAAATATTATACTGTCAGTAGACCTTTTTCTAGTTTAACAATATCTTGTATTCGGCCACTATGTACCTTAATTTAGTAATAGATTAAAATGTTTTAAAAATTTGCTATCGTGATTTAATTTAATTTATTTTGGTTTTGTTTTCATTTATTTTTTTTTTAAAGGATTCAAAAAGAAAATATTTTAGTTAACCAGATAAATAGTTCATAAAAAAATAACTGCTAAGCTCGAATGTTACATTGCAA
Source organism: Cinara cedri (assembly GCA_902439185.1). Lineage (NCBI taxonomy): Eukaryota > Metazoa > Arthropoda > Insecta > Hemiptera > Aphididae > Cinara > Cinara cedri. Next base: position 244,839 of record CABPRJ010002421.1, read on the forward strand.
TATTTAAAAAAAAAAAATTAGAATTTTCTTAAAGACTGTAAATTTATAATTTTCTGTATCGCGATGCATAAAAAAAAGACGCCCTAAGATAATGGTGACGGATGCAGCCACTGTTATGGGTAATTTAATCTAAATCTGTTAGTAAGAATTAGCCATTGCTAACGAAAAAACGATTCAGTTGATAATGCAGTTGCTATTTCAACAATATATATATATATATATGTACATCATATAATATGGTAAAATAACTACATAGGCAATATGTATATATTTTTTTTTAAAAATATTTATTCAATATTGTCCTTATTTTCCCGTTTTTCCTACGGTTTTCTCTTGGTTTCTCCCGAATTACAAGTTTATTGGGAAAACTAGTGAGAAAATCAAAAAAAATTACCTCCTTAAAGTACCTTCACACATCGATTTCCTTTCAAAAAAGCGGCTACACATAAAAATCGGAGCAAAATCTCCACAGAACAAAAAAAAAAAAATAAAAATAAACATCTTTGTAAAACCATGATTTTCTTCGCCTCATTCGAAATCTAAAACAGGGAAAAATTACGGCAGTTTTTTTTTTATAGATTTTCAAATTTGATACTTTAATAGATAATAAATCTTTTTCTTCTACTTCGCCTTCATCTCAAATATTTATAAATTCGTCCATTATGAATAGATACTACAGTATACAGAAGTTAGCATGTGAATTGAGTTAGGACCATTAGATTCATATTATAATCTAATAAGCCGTTTCACTGAAATAACCGTAAACAAACTGATAATAAGGATTGGTGTGCCACTTTTATAGGTAGGAAGTTAGGAAGGTGTGGAATACATTAATTAATTAAATTTATATTCGTAGGTACTAAGAAATGATAAACCATTGATAACGAAAAAACAATTCGGAGTGTAGTTTGGTTACAAGTGTTTTGAAAGGCCTTAATATTTATGAATTTCGTTAAAATTTGATACTGAGATTCTTAAAATTCTTGATATTAAAAATAGCTTAATTGAAGTTTTTAAAATTTTACCACGTCTAGAAAAAACTATTATAAGTTTTGTCTAAAATTTCAAATTTCTACGAATAATTTTAACTGAATAACAAAAAATCAAAATTGACTATTATAAAAGCATAATTATCGTAGTTTCCCAATTTTTTTTAGTTTGTTCTCGGTTTTTTCCATTTATTTTGAAAACCACTCGGAAAAAATAAAAACTGAGCATAATAATAAACCAAGAAGATTGAAAATTCAACAAAAATGTTTCTTATTATTTTTTTAATTGAGCAATATTTCTGGTAAAAAACATAAAGCAAATTTAAAATAATGGAATCGTTACACCGTACATTTGTCACTTTTAATTTTATTTAGAGAGTTATTAATAAAGACCGGATTTATATGTTCTTAATATCCACAAAAAACTACTTAAAAACGTCAAAAAGCCTTGAAACAAATACATTAAAATGTAAAACCTAACATAACGGATTTAATTTATGAATACAATTTTCTACCACAATAATGATTAATAAAAAGTAATTTATTATAAAATACAAAACGGTTTTATTCAAAAGAAATTATTTTGTGTAAATCATTTTTATGGTGTTAGGAAATTTAATTTAATAACTTAGAGTCATTAGAGGAGGACTATAAAACTCCCCTATCATTTTTACTTTTTTTAAGTGTTTTTAAGTGCTTTTTTTCAAGGTGTTTTTTTGGTGTTTTTCAGCGCATTTTTGTGGATTATAAAATAATGTAAAATCGATCTCTAATTATTATAAAACCTAGGGTAAACCCTATAGAATATGTCTTCATGCGAACACAAAAATTCTGGGAAAAGGAGGAATAGTAAACAGCAATTATAAGTCGCATACATAAAAAAGGTGACAGATGAATCTGTAATAACTGCCTAGAAATTTTTTGCAGTGCTTACTTTATTTATATACAAACTACTATATAATTTTATATTATACAGAGTCAAACAGTCGACATAGGATTCACTAAGAGACTTTCAAACTGGCTTTAGAATAATAAGTCAATAATATCAGACGTTCGTATTGTGACAAATTCTTCAAAATATGTGACTATGTGCCATGTACCAATGTAGTGCCCAAATTGGTTTTAAAAAGGCGTACGAATGTTTGCATAGAAATTCGCTATTAAATATCCTTTAGCAATTTTGCATTCCATAACAACTGGTCGATCTCATAAAAACAAGAATTACGTACACAGAAATTGAAGTTATAATAGGGAACGCTTTGTTTAATGGCACGCAGTTAACAATAAGTTTAAGGCAAAAAGACGCGTTATATCCTTCCTGGTTTAATCTGGAGCATTTAGGTTTAAAATTGAGAAATACTGTAATTGATCTATTAACATACGTAAACGAGTTTTTACTTTTTGTGGAAAGTGAGAAAGATATTATCAAATAAACTTGTAATTTATTAGAGACAGTAAACAAGGAAAAACACAATGTATGATAATCTAAAGAAGAGAAATATCAGCTAACACTCGCGTGGAAGCGCAACAACTGTGGAAAATTATAAATTCAAAAGGGTACACGAATTCATATATCTGAGATTACGTAGAAGGGGATTATACAGAGGAACGAGATTCAAATTCAAATAGGACTCAGGATACAACTACGCAAGTAAGAAACATATACTTCTATAGTTTAAACAAAGCGTTTAAGACAAGGATGTTATCGAAAAGTCTCAAGTTACAATACTGTACCGAACTCTAATACGGCCTGTAGTGATGTATGGAAGGGAATCTTGGACATTGCACGAAATACAGTTAAATAAATTATTAGTATTAGAAACGAAAATCTTAAGAAAAATTAACGGCACCAGCGAGTGGAGAATCCGAAACAGTGAGGAAAATAAGAAACTCTATCGATACCCTGGCATAGTGAGCGAAATTAAAAAAAGAAGATCGTGGGCTGGGCATGTCTGGTGCAAAGAAGATTCTAATTACATTTACAGTACACGATTACATTATACTATGCAATATACCAACAAGAAAAAGACTGCAAAGAAAGTCTCAGGCTGAGGTTAGAAGATCAAGTAATGTTAGACGTGAAAATTTTGAATCCAACGGATTTTGTTATTCATGTGGCAGATAATATTTTGAGAGATCGCAACAAATTCATAGATACTTCATACGTAAAAACTTTATTTAGGTACTTTCTAATCGAGTAAATAGAATTAATAATGTTCGAATATTATATTTATTGTTATTTATTTAATAAAAAATGTATATAATTATAGCAGATTTTATTTTCAAGTTCGAAGGATAATAGCAAACTAAACGACGCACCAACCGGTTTAGAGCTTGTGCAGGTCCCGTGTCCCACAAACATTTTTTTAAATAATTTCAATTAATAGAATAATGATTTCTGTCAGATTTTCTAAATATTATTATTTTTTGGCTATGTGTAGGTATATTATAAAAGTAGCTGACCCAACAAAATTGTCATATATGTCACCAAGACAATCCATCGATAATTAAAAAAAATAATAATAAATAAACAATTTAATGTTCGTACCAAAAATACAAAAAAAATATAATTACCTATTGAAAATTTAGATCAATAATAATAATAAAATCCATATTATTGTACTTTTTAGTGTCATCTGTCGGTATGGTATAACACCACAATTAGCACGCGGCGTTTTTAACTAATAGATAGCGCTACAGTGTTCAATATATCGGTCGACTACAATATTTTATTGGCAGACATTCGCTTGCTCTCATTTCTTTATAATAATTACCGTTTTGCAATTTTTCATTTGTATAGTTTACAAACAGCCGAATTGTATGAATCCGTAGATAATAATAAACAAATCATATATTACGGGCGTTAAAAAAAGAATATAGAAAAATGTGTGAATTTCCTATTTTTTTTTTTTTTTTTTTTTAGAAAACATCTGTCCGAACCAGTTTTTATTTATTTAAAAACACATACAAACTTGTTAATCTTGATTATTCAAAATTATATGAAATTAATAAGTCTTTACTTGGCTTGTTTATTACCAGGGCTTGGATAGAATAGCATTAATTGTTAATTACGAGGTGTGGCTATTAAATAACGAGACTGGTTACGAAAAAGTGCTGTATTATAAAAATTATTCTACATTCAAATTTTCCCCTTCGAAATACTCCCCTCCCCTCGCCACACACCTTTCCATACGTTTTTTCAATTGATCTAAGCAGTGCTGGAAGTCTTCTTTGGTAGGGGCCTTTAGGAGCTTTGCCGTTTTTTGCTTTACCGCTTCCATCGACTCAAATCGGGTCCCTTTCAAAGTAGATTTTATCTTTGGAAACAAAAAAAAAGTCGCACGGTGCCAAATCTGGCGAGTACGGCGCGTGTTCGAGCANTAAAAACTCATCTTTGAATCTTTGTATTTTTTGGTACACTAACAACACTATAGTACTATTGTGTCCTCATAATTTTATCTTTATTATTGTGGATGTATAGTTAAATCCATGTGCTATACGGGTATCTATAGTAACACGGATGAAAAAATGTATGGCACATCAGAACACTTTTAGTCCGCCGTACTGCTTACTTTCCACCTATTTATTTTCGTTCAGTATACTGATAAGGACAAAGCAAAATCGGAATAAAGATAAAAATAATGAAAATTAACACGAGCAACGCCGGGTGCGGGACAGTTGGTATCTAATAAATAAAAAAAAATTGAAACGTCTAAATTAAGGTGCTATAATACAAATATCTATTTTACGAGGTGTGGCTATTAAATAACAAGACTGGTTACGAAAAAGTGTTTTACGATTATACGTGTTTTCGTATTATACAAATTATTCTACATTCAAATGCTCCCCTCCAATATACTCCCCTCCCCTCGCCACAAACCTTTCCATACGTTTTTTCCATTGTTCAAAGCAAGTTATAATTTTTTTCATCAGTCCGGGATCTTCTTTTAACTTTTCAAGGAAATCTGAGCAGACCTGTTGACGCAAGAACTTTTGGTCAGTAGTCAGGTTTTTTGGCACCAACTTCGCACAGACTTTTGTCGCATGTAATTCCTCATGTAAAATTTGTCTAACCGTTTCTTTATCGGCGTTTACAGTCTCGGCCATCGTCCGGATGCTCATTTGACGATCTGCAGGCACAATTTGGTTGATTTTGGTCACTGTTTCCGGAGTTTAAACAGTGACAGGGCGACCTGGGCTCTGGTCATCTTCAGTGTTCTCTCGGCCCTCACTGAAGCGCTTATACCACTCAAAAACACGTGCACGAGATAGAGGATTGCCTCCATAGGCCTCTTGCAACAATTTATAGCACTCGGTCGGAGTTTTTTTCAATTTAACGAGAAATGTGAGATTGATACGTTGCTCCTGTTTTTCGTCACACATGGTTTTCGGCACTAGAAAAAAAAATGTTCGTTTCAAACCACTACTGCACAAATACTATAATAGTGACGAAAACGTGTTTTGGTACGTGCATAGATAAGATACCCAACGCATTACTCGTTTTTTTCACTACCCATCTAGGGCGCCATCTAGGCGAGCAGTCTGTATGTCACCATTATAATTATGATTCGTTGTTTTACGTTGAGAGGGATGAGCAGCGGCGCGAGTCGAAAGTTTTGACCGGATTTCCAGCGGTTATAATTAGGTCACACGTTGTTGTCGTTATTATTATTATTATTATTTTTTTTCTGTCCAAGTTCTTCTACCGTCGCTGAAGGATCGTCGCACGGGACGGTTTTTTTCGTTTAAAAATAACGCGCAGTAATAATTGCTGATCGCAATCGCGGCGCCGCATGCCGCGCGCGGTATCGCGGAACGATCAACAACAAGAGGAGCGGGTGAAAAGAAACGGATAAAAGTGGGTCACGCGACGGGGTCGGCGGCCACACTCGGACACACTTGCGTCAAAGGCGCATCGACAAAGGCTTTTTTTTTTTTTTTTTTTAACGTGACGGCTTCGCGCGGAAAAAAAAAAAAAAANTTTTTTTTTTTTTTTTTATAACGTGACGGCTTCGCGCGGAAAAAAAAAAACAAAACAACAACAACAACGCCCGCGGGCAAATATCGCCGAACGCGGACGGCCGGAGTGTCGCCCGGCGGGCCGCGGAGAAGACGCCGGCCGGCGGCGCGCAGTGTAAAGTGCACGCGCGCGCCTACACGTGCATCGGCCGGCGCGTCGTAACGTCCGCGAGGAACCGACCGGACATCACACACCTGCCCGCCCGCCCGGCGCGTATGACGGCGTACGGCGCGAGACGCGGGAAGACGCGGTGTTGCGCGCGCGCGGTCTTTCGGCGCGTGAAAATCCGAAGGACGTTGCGTTTGTATACGGTGGGAAGAAAAAAAAAAAATCGCGCGACATCGCGTTCGTAACGGGCGACGTTTCGGACGCACCCGGGGACTGTTCCGTTCGGATGTGCGAACGAGCGTGCGCGTCGTCACGACGGACGGCGGGTGGTTCGTGGCCGGGGCGCGGTGCATGCGTGCGCGCGTGCACACCCGGCCGCCGCGTACGGCGACGGCGGTAAAGCGGGAAAGAGGAGACGGAAAACCCGAGGAAAACCGCGCGCGCGTCGGTAACGATGTTGCCGTCGTTGCGCGCCGAACGCCAACCCGACCCGACTTGCGTTCGCGGCGCGCGGTCTTCGAATTTCGCCGCGTCGTTGCGGGTGCAGCGCGTCATCGCGGCGTCGTGTCCGCGCGGCCGTCACTGTCGCGTTCGGGCGAACCGCCTTTTCCCCTCCCCTCCCATCATCGCCCGCCCGTCGCGCGATAAAACCCGCGGCGGGTTTCCGGCAACGCGTTCGGGCGAGCGTGACCGGTACGCGACGCGAAACGCAAAAGACGTACGCGCGGTTTATCGGCGCGTCGCAATCCGAAGGACGTTGTGCTTGTATACGGTGGGGAAAAACCAAAAACAAAAAAAATCGCTCGATATGATTCGTGACAGGCAACGTTTCAAATGCACCCGGGGTTTTGTTCCGTTCGGATTTTGCGGACGAGCAGATCGCGCGCGCACTACTCGATTGATTTCCGGGTTGTCGGTCGACGTGTTGTCGATTTCGGTTGGCGCGATGTCCGAAAAAAAAAAATAATAAAATTTTTTAAGGGAATATGGTATCGATTGCGAAATTGGTATTTCGGTATAAAATTTTGTTTGGTTTACCCAATTTATCAGCCGACGAAGTGGACTTTATGTCGATTGCTCCGTGAACAGAAATCGAACTCACGGATTATATGCCGGAAACATATTAGATTTCAGAGGATTCTATTTTTTTCCTTCTTATCGATGGACAAGAAAACCTACAAACTATCCAAATACTCGCTCAAACGAATTGTTGAGAAATGTCTGAACGCAATGCAATATTTACTAAATCGCCCAAACGCGAACCGCCCTTGTACACCCCTGAAAACCCAACAACCTCCCCCCCCCTGAAAATGAAGCCGAAAACACGAAAATTCGTATTTGTATGGTGTAAATGGTGTGCGACCCTCCGCCCCTCCGGCCGTTTTTATGCTCAAACATATTAATTTTTCCCATTAAATCGTTGCTAACATGTTTTGAAATACTGTCGGGGTTTTTAGGTTCAAAATGTCGAATGTCTATAAATAGCTCAAAAGCCGCTAGACTTAAAGAAGGATTCGTTATTTATAACCGAATTACAACATACACACAAAATCGAAAATGATAAAATCGGTGTCGCCGTAAACATTCATACCTTTCAGAATGCGGATTTTCTGGCTGGTGGTACTTTATTTGAAAAACGTCTAGATCACCAACGGTTTTCCTAAAACGTTCGAAAACCGACAACAATTAATGACGATAAGTAAATTATTTTTATTTTTCTGGATGTCTGTGTGAAGGAGGCTGTGTAAGGAAAACACGACTACGCTAATGCCAATAAAAATAAAACCAACCGAAATATTTATCAATGGAAAATAAAAACGTATAATCTTAACAATTTATCGTTGCTCAGAATCGTGTTGTTTTTTAATTGCAATGATCTATTGTCACTTTCATCATATAAAAGAAATAAATTCATATGGTTTCATGCTGTGCCTTTCAAACTTCCCACCTACAAAAATGGCCTACCACTATGCGCGAAGTATTCATATATTTTTAATTTTTTTTTTTTTTTTCTATAGTTTTAATCGGTTATACGAAAACCCGGTTATTTTTCACTAATATTTTTAATATGCGCTAAAAATATATATTTGTCATACATAGTTATTTCATTACCGCGGCCTACTACGGACATTAATACGGCTATAAGTTAACTCATTCAAGTCGCAAACGAAATCCATTTTGGTTTTTAGGTCGCCTCGACCCGAGGGTCGTCTGAAGCACGTGTAGAATTATAATATATGTGTACACGAATAGTGTTATAATACTTTATTTTATATACAAAATCGACCTTCGGTTCAATATAGAACCCGAGGCAACCTCTATTATAGGTGTACCATAGTTGTTTTAACACGATGTCGTGGTTCGCTTAACGCGGATATTCTATTTGTATACATACATTTTTTTTTTTTTTTACCTTCCTACGCTAAATTAGATGTAAATAAAATCATTGGCGGAAATTCTGTACACAACGCTACAATAGAATAATCATGGTTATATTTTGTGTTACAAATTCTACATAGGCTAATAAATTCATATTATTTTTTTTTATAAATCTTATGAAAATTGATTTTTTTTTTTCGTTTATTACAGTAAGTATGAAATTGTTTGTTCGTAGATTATTTTTGAAATATGACGAGTATGTATAACGATTATTACAGATAAAACAATATTAATATTAGAATACAATGTCAATTTGTTTGTAGAATATATATTATTGTGTTATTATATTTTATTTTTGGGAATGAAAATACTACCTACTTTTGATTTTCAAAAGACAACCTATGTTAAAAATTCTATAAATAGATGGAGTATTAAGTAAAATAAATTTTGGTGTCGACATTTTTGATTTTCGTCAATCCGTTGACGAAATATTCCACTTTTTGAACATTGGAGAGTAGTGGAGTGTCATTTATGTGGCGGCACGGCACGCATTGGTTTAATAATGCACCACTACTCTCCTCTGATCATAACTTAAAAGTGGAGTTTCTTATCAACGGATTGATCGAAATCAGAAATTGCAACACCAACATTTATTTAAACTTATACTCCATCTATTTATTGAATTTTTAATATAGATTGCTATTTAAAAATCAAAAATAGATAGTGGTTTTATCGCCGAAAATAAGGCTGACAAAAAAATCGCATGAATATAAAATCGTTGAACTGCTTGTTCCGTAAATGTTCTACGAAATAAATTTCGAAAAAATTTAGTACTTTCCGAGAATAACGAGTGTCCACGATAGAATTATCACCCCGTATTAACAAAATATACAACTTCGACTACCCACCTTCTCGTCCAGAAAATAGTGTTAAAAATTAGGTGGTCGGACTGAGAATCGACCGGAATCTCTCGCTTTCCAGATGATTGCTCTACTACTATGCTATACTCGGTACCTGACTTCTAACACTATTTCCGCTGGACTTGAACGGTCTAACGTTATGGTTTTGGACGATGGATTGATCTTGTATACGGGTTGAGGGGTCGATGCTTTGCTTGAGGACTGTATCGCAACGTATCCTGAATCTAAATAATCAAAATATGGTTTTAAAATTGAAATCCATCAAACACAATTCCTACAGTTTTATCTGACTTTTTGGTCTAAAACGTCATATTTGTATGGAAAAACGGCCGATTATTTTTCCTAAAACGAATATCCCACAGTATAGATTAGTGCAAAACTCTTACTTAAACTCTTACTATTAAAGTATAGTTATTAAACTTAAAAATAAACTGTTACATTTTATAAAATTAGTAAATACTTGGAAAATTGCCACCAATCTCCTTGATTATTATTGCCATTATGATTATACTAGTATAAATTATACAAATTAGATTATTATGCATATTTAGCAGCAGCGATAAAAATATGATATTCGATATCTTTTGTCGCGACAATGAATTTCAACGTACCTATAAATAGCGATACACGCGATAAAGGATTGATGATAAACCAGTTTTGTTGATTTTATAATGTGTATATGTATTCTGTGTGTGTGTGGATGTGTATGCACGCATAAAAAAGCAGCACCCTGCATTATGCATTTTGTTTGACATGATAAAGTTGTTTTAATGCGTTCGTATTTTTTATACGTCAAAGATAAAATTCAACACACAAAATGATATTATTAATATGTTTTTATTCTTCTGGCTTTTTTATGAGGTTAAATATCATATAATATATATGTGTACATATATCCGTTATGCATAATAATACGTATATACATTATTAGTTTACATAATGATTTCAAATTATGATTATAGTACACCTAAGTATAAAGTAATACGAGTAAATAATAATGACCATTATACCAAACTGAGCGGTCATTATTCGATTTGTTCTTATGTGCATTCGTATATTTAAAATAATTATAGTTCCCATTAAATTTTTAACGACAAAAATTAATATAGATATAAAAGACGTACTGTTTTTTCAATAACTTCAAATCGCAAAAATAGCAAACTTGTTGTGTTGGCCGAGTACTCGTCTTGAGGGAAAACATTTTTTTTAAAAATATTTCAGTAAAAAATAATTCGGCAAAAGATATTTTTACGAGAATTTTCCAAGTAGAAAAATATTTGATTAGAATGTATTTTGGATGAAAAATAATTTTTATGAAAATTTCATAGACGATAATAAAATGACAAACAAATATTTTACTAAAAAAAACTTTTTGTTCGAAAAGTATTGTTTATGAAATTAAATTTGTTGAAAAATATTCTTTAAAAGAAACGCGTTTTTTTTTTTTTTTTTTTTTTTTAGAAAATTAGTTGCTCCAAATACAAATAGAACACGCTGTGCAAAATGTAAACCACGGTTGTATAGATAATAATATACTATTAGTTAATAAAATAATAAATGAGTATCACTAGCACAACCACTGAACAGTGTAGTATGTTTTACACAGTTTTTATTGACTAATTTTGTTCTGTAGTTAACAGACGAAATGAGACGACAGTATTATCATCTTTATAGTTACCGAAATATGTTTCAAATAAAACCCGTTTCTATCAAAATACTTGCATACCAAATTTATTTTGGTAATAATATGTTTTGCATGCAATAAAGTTGTTCACAGAAAAAAAATAAACATCATTGTAAAACTCGCTTCGCTCAGAATCTAAAATATACCCGTACTTTATACACGTCCCCGTCAAGTCTTATAGTTACACGTATATGTATAAACCACAACCAACTATATAGCCGACTAGATAACCGACTAAATAACCGACTCAATGAGTTGATAAATGGGTAGCCTGCAGCTAGCCATTTACACATCAAGATATCAAATTGTATTGGTCAACTCCTTGACATATTTGTTTATGCTATGAATTATGTGATAATGGAGTAAAAGATACTTGTAATGGTTTTCGTCGGATCTACCATGGTTTTTACATTCTATTTATTCCGTTCACAAATGCTCGACATAAATATGATATTTTACGGGTTAGGTAAGAATACTCAAAATATAATTTGCTCTTTTTGTTTAATGATTGCAAATTTTATAATTGCCACTTATATGAGACTCTTTCGTACAGTCGGTTATCTAGTTGGTTTAAATTTCAGTGGTTTTATACTATTATTATATGCTAATATTATTTCTCATATTTTTATTGAAATAACATAATTTGTTTCTGTAATACTCAGGTTTCTGTGTATCTATGTAAATTTAAAAAAAAAAAAAACTAACACCTATTATAATACTACACATTATGATCTATTAAATATCTGAAAAAATAACTTAGAAATAATAAAAATACCATTATAAAATAATAATTTATTATATAGTGTCAATAATGAATGGTTTCAATAAATGCGTTTGTCCTCGTTTTGGCCTTTATCGACAATCTTTATTTTATTTACAAATACAAACATAAGAATTAGGAAGACCCGTCTGTCTTTTCAAATTTAACCGACTGTGCTATTAAACATACAGATAATTAATTTGTATAAATATTATAAAGTATAATAATTTATCGAATGTTTAGTCAAAATGTTTGTCCAACAATCGTAGAACTATGTAAACTAACAAATTTAAAAAAAAAAAAAATCGTGATTTATACTTCAAAACGATTGTACTATTTAAATTTTATACAATTTATTCGACGGGTTTTTTTTTTTTCACTTTTCTTGTATTCGCTATACATACGACTCACTTGGGATGATGGCCAAGTAATAACAGTTACACGAGTCGTTGACATCTCTCTTTCATAATATTTCTTTGTATATCTACGTTAATAATTAATATGACGAGTATAAAGTTCAAGTTCTGTTTTTAACTTACTCTTTACTAATTATTTTCATTGCGAATTTCCCGTGGTGTTGATATTAATTATAAAAAAAAAAGAAAAAAAAAGAGGAACCTTTGAACTAAACTACAAATAATGTACATAACGTTGTAAAATACATTTCAAACTCCTTTATTATAGAGCTGATATACTATCTATGTCATTTAAAAATAATAAATTAATACAAATTTGTATACAAAATGGTATGAATGCTCATATTATTACTATTGCGTATACTAATATTCGCTGAATATTTTTGACGTGATTAATATAATTCCCTTATTGTGTTTGAATAAATAATATTACGTAGTTTATAAAATGAATAATAATTATAACAAATTATTTAACAATGTGGATGTGTGTGTGTTTCACGGTTATAGGTGTGATAGGTTAGAATCTAGAGTGTTTTAATCTATCTGTACGCAACGAAAAACGATTCTCAGTGAAGTAAACATGTTTTTGAAATGCAGTGATTTTTTTACGATTTTCGTCAAAATTTTAACTTGAACGCTTTTAAAAAATCGACTACAATACGCCTCAGTTTGTTTTCGATCAGTAAGTACAACTTATGGTGAATGTGGTGTTAAACTTTTAAGCGTTTTCACTCGGCCAAGACAATTTTGTCTACCGAATAAAAACTAAATAAATTCGAAAAATTTAATGGCCCCTATGATTTATTTTGAATCGAAACAAAATCGAAATAAAGAAACTGTTATTTCCGTAGACTTTCACGTTTTTTCTACAATTGTTTTCGGTTGTTCTCATTTATTGAGAAAACTACACAGAAAATCTTCTTAAACATCAACTAGTCTACCTTCTTTTATTTTTAGAATAGATTCTAAATTTGAATTTGAACGCAATATTTATAGTTAAAAATTAAAATTCAAACAATTTAAAATAATGAAATCGTTAATGCCTCAAATATCTGTCTGCTTTTCCTATACGAATTTTTCCAATTATTATAACAATCAAAAAGAAATTTAAAAAATGACTTCTCTATGTATCAGCTTACTAGTTAAAAATTATTTTAGGAAATTCGGAGGAACATTTAAAATATAAAAGTAAATTCAAAAATAATTAAACTATTACTGCTGTACACTTGTCAGTTTTTCTTAGATTTTTTTTGAGTTTTTCTCAACTATTTAGAAAACTACAAGAATAATTAAACAATTAGGTACCGTTCCAAAACACCAACTAAATCCAAAATTCACCAAAAAAATCTCTCCTGCCACTTTTTGATCGAAGCAAAATTTCTGATAGAAAAGTTGTTAACAGACAAAAAAAAAAAAAAAAAACACACACATCATAATAAAACAATTCCATTCCTCGTTGCATTTACAGTCTAAAATTAAACAACTGTTTTATTTATACTTGAAAATCGGACGCACCGTTAAATTGTAAAAAAAAAAAAAAATACTACATTTGCGCAAAAATTCTTGTTACCTACCCGATAGCGTATAATGTAATAATAATAATAATAATACAAATTTATTTAGCTTTGCTCGTTAAAGCCTCGCTAAAACCGACGGCGCACCGGTATTATCATAATATTAAATATTATAATAGCTTACGACGGCCTTGGAGTACGGCTGTGGTGGCGGTGAGTGCGACGAAATGCACGTGTCCGTTCGACTTAAAGCGAGACGAAAATAATTATAATAATATTAAGTTGGGTGATGAGTTTGGTTTGTACCGTCAGCTCGAGCTCGGCATCTCGGGCGCAGATATAATAATAATATACTTAGTACTTACATAATATTATTATAATTTACATCACCGTAAACCGTGATATTTTAGACGATTGAACATAATCTCAATAAAAATCGGATTGACGTGCCCCCTCAGAGAATATTGAACCAAAACTGCGTCGCTAAGCGATCGCAAACTTAACATAGAGGAGATAGTCTGCAGTGTCCTGACCGTATTTCCTAAGACCGTGGGTAACAGTGTATAGGCACACCCGTATTAATTTCTATTATTTTTATTTTTTATCGGTTATTTACAAACATCGCTATCAATTATATTATCCCTTATTATTATTAAATATAATTATTATTATATACATTTTTTTTTTATCGTATACCATTATTTTATAAGCGCATAATAAAATATAATATTAAAGAAAACATTTTTTCCATATATAAATCGCCAATATTTATCAATGTTCACTACGATTTTATGTAAACTCAATTCCTTAATTGAATCGAACCATCACCCATCCTTTTCATCTAATACAGTTTTTTCATTCTTATACGACTACGTACTATACAATAATTGGATTAGTAACTATGCCAGTTTTATGCGAGGCTAGTTTTTTAAACTATTACTATCTAGCAAGTAGCAAACTAAGGGGTTAGTAATTCCAACGTCATGTACCCAAACCAAACTATATAGATATTTTTTTCTAAGTGTGAATTAACGAGTGTACTAGCACATCAAGCCAGGGTAGTCTAATAGACTGGGGTTATATTTATTGAGCTAGTAATAATACTTCTATCGTAAAAGTATCCATCGTACGTTGTATTTTTGGAGTCAATAGACTGATTATTGGAATGGAGATTCATTATGATATCAAACATATTATCTGGCACCATTCGCAGAACAGTCTTGTACTCACCCGTATTTCCACAGTGAAGTTTTTCTAAAGTTAATGATGCAGACGCTATTATTTTTGTCCAAATATAAAAATATAAATATACGAATATACAAATACTAGCTGTCCTGCGCCCGACGTTGGCCTTGCCAATTTGTATTATTATTATTATACCCAAATTCTTATTTCTTATATTTTTGGCTTTGACCGTGTCAAAATTGAATGAAAACAAATAAGTGGAAAGTTTGGTAGTCCACCGGAGGTGAACTAGAGGTGTTCTATTATGAAATTTTAATAGTCTAAGTAATAGTAATAACAATAATTATAATAGTTTTCTTTTCCGTAACACCAAGGTAAATATTTTAAATTTTATTTTTATTAATTGACCAACTTTTCAAAATTATTTCTCATTTAAATTTTATCCATGCAACCCATGTAACCCACGAATAAACAAAAATAAATAAATGAACAATTAGATATTCGTACCAAATATACCTGAAACCCCTATTTTATTATTGGCACACTGATAGCTATCAGTGTGCCAAATTTAAGCCCGATTCGTCCAGTGGTTTGGGCCAGGCGATAATGAATGGATATGTTATTTTATATATATAGATTAAAAAAAAAAATACATTTTTCTTATAGCTCTTCTAATAACACGTATAATAAAAATACTTATTGACACAGTTTCCCAAGAAACTGTTTGATTTTATTTCTTCAGTGGATAATGTGTATCTTGAGTTAAACCTTGAGTATACAATGGTTTGCATGTACCATGTGTAAAGCGTACAGTGGTAGATTGGCCACTGAAGTTAGGGAGTAATTATTATTAAATGACGTTGAAAAAGAAATTTCGAAAGACGGCGATTTCAAGAAATATTAAATTATAGTGGGAACATTCTTTTGCTGGATTTGTCTTTCCAAGGTTTTAATGCATTACTTATTGGTTTTCAAAATCTAAATTAGCCAATTATTAGGCAATAGCCTGCGTTTTATTTGTTAAATTGATTTGTATTGTTTATGCTGATTCGGTCGATGATCTATTGAAAATATTAAAATCGGGATAATACACATAGGTATGTCCATTTGTATATGGTCTAGTGAAATTTCAAAATGAAATCTCGCACACCCCTCGCGTCATCACTCAAAAAAAAAAAACTTTGATAACGCCACACAGTCGGCTTCGTTTATGCCGGGCATGTGACTTGACTTATACGAGCTAACGTGAACGCGAAACGGCGCGCGGCGGTAAAGTTTCTCATCCAATATCCAATTACGAACCTTACTAAAATATGCAATATAACAATCATTTTTACTCGGCTTTAGCTAAGCTGCGTTACAACACACGTGCGCGATCGATCGTAATGTTGTAATAATAATATTATTAGGTATATTAAAGTATAAATATTTAATATATTCGGATAATTTGACTATATTATATTATTCAGAATACCTTTAGATTGCACACGCCGCCGCCGCGCCGTGCGGAAAAATAAATTTCGGTTAACGCGCGTTTATATGAAATTGCAGCGGCAAACGAATTCGGGAAATATTTTTTAATATTTGCAAACCTCGCGTAAGTAGAAGTACTTGTAAATAAAAAAAAAAAAAAAAAAAAAATACAGAATTATTTGAAACAACTTTCAAGTACATATCATT